>JAHWXV010190587.1:0-21839 GCA_024586415.1 Phrixothrix hirtus | reverse complement strand
ATATATATATATATATATATATATATATATATATATATATAGGTGCTTCATAGAGATAGTTTTAAATACTTTAAGATTATATTAAACAATGAGTGTATGTTTTAAAGCTAGGATATATTATTGAAAATATTTAAAACGTAAATTTAATACCGTTTTAGATGGTGTGGTTCATAATTTCACTTTGTTATGGTCAGGAATGAGAGTTACTAAGTAGCGGGGCATTGACCGCTTCATAAATCCAGAAGTAAAAGAAATTTTGTAGTAAGATAAAATTGAATTTTCTACAATTGTTTTGATTAACGTTCAGCAAACATTATGCAAGTTTAATAATTACGACAAAAATGGAATTACATCAAGAATTATTAACAAAGTAACTAGCATAATATCCCCCAAACAGAAATTTCACACAAATAGATCAACTTTTATATAAAAATATTCGATTAACAAAGTAGTTTATAAAAATCGACCTAGACATACTAATTCTTGAAGCAAATAAATCGAAAGGCTGTCTTAATGAATACACCTGGTTATAAAAATAAAATCTCATTAACATTTAATCCTACCTATAAATTTTCTAAGCAAACTAATAATTTCATTAACCCTTTACTAGAAGAGACCGACATAAATAATGACTTTGTCAAAAATACTAACTTTTTTCTTTTTGGCATAATTAAGCTATACTATCAATAAGTATATGCAATATTGTTATATTACAGGTTTAAGATAACAATCCTTGTATATTTAAAAAGACTCCAGTGAGGCTCCATAGGCCTTGAAACGGATAATTATTTAAAGTAAAAGAAATTACTTTGCGAATAATATTTCACTCATTACTCATTACGTAATATATGAAGCTGTCGCAAATAAACTACTAATGAATGTGTAATTGATGATTGTATGAAAGTAGCTCTAATTTTTATTAATTATCACTGCGATTAAGTGAAACGCTTATGTATGTTGTGAAGTATAACAAATATTTTATTTGAGGTATATATATGTGAAAATTTTGACATGACAAATAGGTATAACTTGATTGGTGGACTAAATAGGGATGTCGTAAATGTTATGCCAAGTGCACGGACGTGTGAACATAAAGTAAATGACAGAAAATTCGTTCAACGACTTAAATAAGTTTTTTACTCCTCAGTACTTTAACACGAATTCATTTACAAATATTTTCTTATGCAACATACGTACATACATGCTAAGTATATTTAAAAAGAACAAAATGTTAGTAAACTATAGATAAAACTGAACTTGCTTATGATGCCTTTGGGAATTACTTGTACAAATTAGGCACATATGTTTGTATGCGTATAGTACATATGTACATACATTTTAATAGCTTGGTTTTACATTAACAACTTTTGATGTAAACTAGCAGTGCCACTATTACTTAATACAACTTTTAAAGAAGCAACTAAATTTGTTACTGTTGAAGTGTATTCGGATAGTGAACTATTAGTTGCCGTGGCGCTCAGTAAAATGCGCAGCCAACAATTAGTATTGAAAACAGTGATAGTGATAGTTCAGAATACAAATATATCTCTTTTTTTTTCTATAAATTATAATCTTTAAGCCAGCCCAATTATTATTAGAAACAATTTATTTAAAATCTGACATGTTTCAAACTTATTGATAAAAGATCATTTTCAAGGATAATTAACTATTAATGCGAAATTTAAAATTTGAACGTCAATTATTTTAGTTGTTTGTAAGTTTGGATGTTCTTAGGTTGGCTAGCTGTACCAAAAATTTGTAATTCGTCCATATTCAAAATTGGGTAAATTTAAATTTTCTATAAATTATAATTTTTAAGCCAACCCAATTATTATTAGAAACAATATTTTAAAATCTGTGATGTTCTAATCTTGAAATTCAAAATTTGAATGTCAATTATTTTGAATTTCACATTAATAGTTAATTATCTTTGAAAATGATCTTTTATCGATAAGATCGATACATATTTTAAATAAATCGTTTCCAATAATAATTGGGTTGGCTTAAAGATTATAATTTATAAAAAATTTCAATTTGGCCAATTTTGAAGATTTACGAATTACACATTTTTAAATATATCTCATTATTCAGAAAATAGCGGTGAGTAAAGCGATCACCGATTAAAGCTGCTTCGAAAACAGTTTTGTTTAATAGAATAGGTCTTTCGAAAATTATAATTATAGAGGATAATGATGGGAATGAGTCTTACTTATTTCGGGAATGGTTCATAGAATTACAGCGTTTGCTATTTGTAATAGAAAGAAAACTAGCTACAATTACTACACAAGATTTTTAAACTATTTTATGATAATCTATTAATGATTATTGTAGATTTGCCAAGTGGTCCTAAAGTGCGTTATGGCGATTATTGAACAATGTAGACATGTACAAAGTAAGAGAATTTTTTTATCGTTGAAAATATTACATTACATCGCCGAAAAATTTACTACTGATTTTGAAGTTTTCCAATCATCTACGTAATAAGCATTATAAAAGTTGCAGTGGGGAACTAATTGGATATACAGGAAACTATACTATTTATATAGTGTCTAAATTATTCAATAATAATGTCGATGTTACGCGGCGGAACATAGGACGAAAGCTGTAGATAAACGTACATCCATTGAACGCCTACTACAAGAATTTCAAGCTTAGCATTTGATGCTAATCATGAAGCGGTTTATAGATTTTGGGAGTTTAATGACGATTATTGTAGTAATTTAGTGAAAAGTACACGAAAGATTTAACGATTTGTTACAAATATCTAGAAGGTAGCGGGCACGATCTATGTTTGATATATCGGTTATGTAGTGCGGATTTAGAAGAATTTATTCATCAACTTAATCTATTTTCTCTCGTGATCTTAGTAGATGCTAAAGTGATGTTATAAAGGTAATAATGGCAATGTAATAATTAGCTTACCTAAAAAACAAGTGCACTAAATGGTGGCATGGTCATATACGTATCGGGAAGCACGATCAATCAATAGCATTGGAGAAAATGCAATTTGAAAGAAGATCGAAAGAATGCGGTAGTATTTCATCTATTTTAAATGTTACGCAGAGAACAAAAATTTATTGTAAGCGCTTTTCAGAATTGTAAATAAGTAATAATTTTACGATGGGTTTATTAAAGCCAACCTTTTTGCAGTTTTGCATAATGTGCATACAATAGATAGTGATATTGTAGTTTAGAATAGATCAACATAGTATAATGATGTATTTTAAATAGTATTATACTATAATAATGAAACTATATGTATAGCTTATACTAAATAAACTTCATCATACCCAAGACCTCGTTGGTATTAATAGATCTTTATAAGTAAATATAATTTATTAAAAATCATAACATTGTTCATTGATTACATAGAAAATATACATTTGATAAAGTACACATACAAAGTGATTTGGGGTAATAGAAGCAAGCTACTTCATTTGCGGTTAGTGCTGGTTGTTCTTCTAGTTCAGTAACTGATTGAGATATGTATCTTCGTATGTAAGTGAATTTTTCGGACACTTCAACATGAGTGACCTCAAAATCGGCGAATAACTCCTGGAAAGGTATATATTGGTGCAAACCCTTCACTCCAATCCATACAGTGAAGGTTGAGCATTAACCAGTGCAAATGATTTTTATATTCATGATTCAAGATTGATAATGTATGTGGTGCTCTAAAATGTGATGAGGGATCACTATACAGTTGTAAATGTTAGTTTCTTAGGTATGAAGCCTGTCCTCGATGTTTTAAAGCCTTAAATGACTACTATGGACATTATGGCTGTATAAGCTATAGTGAAAGGTATTGCGGAATGTAAATGTGTTTATGTATTTAGAATTGTAGTACTGCATTAGCTAAAGCGCTGTAAGTTACTACACGATCATGTACTATTAACTAATATGCCGTTGCTTTGGGTGGCATATCGCAATTTGCATCGACTTCTGTTCTTAGAACTTTATTAATCAGTTCGCTGGTTTGGCAAGAAAATATAACGAAGGTATTTTTAAACACATTAAATTGCGTACGATAGTTAATTAACTTTTACAGATGACGACTTGGTTCTTTACAATCCCAGAAAGCGTTCCAATATAAGACGACTTTGGTCCTCTAAGAGTTGGTGTATAAGATGCGAGATTAGCGTGTTAATTTACCATAAGGCATAGCAACGGATTTTTTCTCTTAATACACAACGTATGGTTACTAAATTTTTGTCACATGTTGATAAAACGTAGGTTCTTAACAGGGTTTGTGTTCATTAAAGAAAACTAATTAATAACTGAAATTATAACAATTTAGTAGACGCGAATGTTTAATAAAGATATTTTGTTCTATAATCTTGTAAATTGCGGATGAATAGAGCTGAAAAATTTTCAAATTATAGATATCCTTTTTAAAAATATATTGACCAAGTTTCGTTTACAAATTTATTTGGAAATAAAAATAATCGGTTGTTTATAAATGTCCATATAACAACATGTTAATTTGTATTTATAAAAATATTCCACAGATGTCATACAATAACATTTCTTAAATTTCGTTGTTTTGAAAATTATCAATATTGTGTTCTGCTAAAGGAATTTAAGCTAGGTGGCTAAAAAATTTTATAACTTTATTTTTAAGTATGTGGTTGGCATATAATGGAATATATTTATCTAGGGTGATAGACAATGATAGAGATATTGTGCTAGTACATTGTGATTTTAAAAGCTACCATATGTGCATAGTTTACAAATTTAATCCAAGAAATATATTTTAGAAGTTATTTTCACAACGTTTCATTTTATACAAAACATACTTTTGTTACTGTGTTTTTAAAAGTAATTATGGTGAAAGTTAAATTAGTCAGAGGAGAAATTGTAAATAAATCGTGGAATAACAGAAGAAAACGTTATCGCAAATCAAGTTTAGCTCGAAAGCGGTTATTAAGGTGAGTTGTATATTAGGTTGTGTCCATAATTTAAAATTAAATTTATAATTCCAGTAAAAGAAAATTATCTGTTGTGTTACATCTGACTTTTATATTAAATATACTTACATTTTAGTCTCTATGAAGCCAATAAGTCTGAAGTACTACAGTTGAACGTACCTGCAAGTGACGAAAATGTCTCAAACATTTTTCTACAAGATCAAAATTATGCAACTTTGGGAAGTGACGTGACACAGGCAATCGAGGTAGTATCAATAACGGTATATTATTTTATAAACTTATTAAGGAATTTGTTTTTGTTAGGGTGATTATCTGTCTTCTACGAGTTTTAGTATGACTTTGCAGGGAGAATATGGAAGGTTTTATATAAGTACTGTAATCATTATGACCAAAACTGTATTTTTTCTTAGGATTTTTAGTGTTGTGAAAGAAGAATTGGTTATTGAAAGAGATATTGCATCAAAAATAAACAGATTCGGTAAATTACATTTGGCACAGGAGCATAAAAATGGCCTTTCCAGTGTTCTTAATTTTGAGTGTAAAGTTTGCCACCGTTCTTATAAGAATCAAACAACAAATCCTCAACAAAATCCAACTATAAACGAATCTGTGGTTTGGGGTACATTAACGTATGCAGGTACTTATGGGTATTCTGAGAAACTATTTTCCCTAACTGATATTCCATTTATGGTAAAATATAGATTTCAAAAAGTGGAGTCAATCCTAAGCACGGTGAACATCTACATAATATTATTTTATTCTAAGAAAAATTGTACTTAAAAGTTTGGTCTTATGGTTAATGTATGCTCTAGTTGGTTTACAACGTAATAACTATAATTGCTGATATGAGACTGTAGCTTTATTGCAACTGTAATGAATACAACATACCTATGTATTGCACGTTCATAAATTGCATATCATTTTCATGAATTTATTAGCAAAATAGAAATTTGAACGTGTATTGTCGCTGTAAACTTTGCATCAATACCTACATGCAAAATTGGATGAATGGATCATTCTTCAGCATTTAAATTTCAACGAACGATTTTTGAATGTTTTTATTTTTATCGTACTTGAGTGATGAATTTTATTGAATAAGTTTATTACAACTCTTTAATGTTATTGATAAGTAGGCCAAACACTTTAATATACAGTGTGCGCCTAAAGTCCCCCCCCCCGTGCTAACTTTTGAACGATTAGAGATAAATGATTGAAAAAATCTATCTTAAATTAAACGGATTGAACTATTTTTTGATGGTATAAATATTGAAACAATATTCATGATGGAGGCTGAGTAAATAGTGCACCCAAGTAGGTGTAGCACCTCATTTGAAAGCCCTTTTAATTCTCTACATTGTGGTGTTCATTATTTGAAAAATGGTGTATGCATTTCCAAACTACAAGCCCTTATTTAAGTAAACATTCCAGTTTATTATACCTGCAAATGCTGCAAAACGACATCGAACTGGATATAATGCATAATAATGTCGAAGGATTTGAAGGAGTCAGCGTACTATTTCAGCAAGATGGCGTTCCACCACATTATTATAAAGAAGTGCGAGAGTACCTCAATATTACATTTCCAGGCCGGTGGATTGGACGGCACGTTCTCCTGATTTGACACCCTTCGATTTTTTCTGTAGAGTTATATCAAATCTGAGGTGTTTATCACTTTGCCGCAAAATATTTTGATTTACAACGTAGGATACAATATGAATGTCAGACGGTTACCGAAGAAACTTTGAAAAATGTACGCCACCAATTTTAAATAGGTTATTTTATTGTCAAGAAATGCAAGGGGCACAGTTTAAAAAAATTTGTAATTCTACTTATGTATAATTTACTTCATTTTAATGAATTATTAAGTTTCGACGGGAGCGTTTTAGTTAAATACAAATCTTGTAATTTGAAAATCCATAAACCATTTTTCAAATAATAAATACCGTAATAAGAGAATTAAAAAGACTTTCAAATAAGGTGCTACACGACCCCTCTTGCAATTTAAAAATATTGATGCGCAATTTACTACGTGGCCATCTTGAATAGTTTTTCAACATTTATATCGTCCAAAAATAGTATAACCCATCCAATTTATGTGAATATTATACACTGAGCCAATTAAGCATTTGGACACCCAGATTTTTCAGAGAAATCCATAAAATAGTAAACTATTTCTAGTATTGGGTATTACGATTAATGTTAAATTGTAAAAGGAAAATCATATTCTTAACATAAAACTAAAAATCAACTCCACAAAAATCTAAAATGTACAAAAGCAAGATGCCAATAAAGTATTTGCATGACGTTTTATTGTCTTTTCTATCTAATTAATATTTTGTGTGCATTTATTTTGTATCCCATACTGTTTGCAGCCTACTTGGCGTAGACATTACAGGTTTTGAGGCATTGCAGGAGAAATTCTAGCCCATTCTTCTCATCAACGCAATTTGAGCTCTTCCTCGTTTGAAATTGAATATTTTCTCAGTTTTAAATCAAGAATAAGCCACACATTCTCAATGGAGTTGAAATCTCGGGACTCTGGGGTGGGTGTGGTAATGTTTGAGGGACTTTATATAGAAACCATTCTCTTACAATCGTGCTGTATGTTTAGGATCACCGCTGTGTTGGAAGATAAATTCATTAGTCAAATCCAATTTTTCAACCTGGCAAACAAGTTACATTGCACAATATGTAAATAAGATTCGGCATCCATGATATTATCAATAAAGTGAAAAGTACGCACCCCATTGTACAACACGCAACCCCAAATGGGTATATACCCGCCTCACTGCTTTATACTGGGTACTAAACTTTTAGTTGCCATTTAGGTGTTTGGCTTTCTCCAAATCACTTGTCTATTATCCGACGAAAACAAATTTAACTTACTTTTGTCGGAGAATACACTTTTTCAAAATTCTATAGATCTATTTAAATAGACACTTGCAAAATTTCAACGTTTGACTCTATTGTGTTCATTTATGGATCTTTTTCTTTTTGGACTGATCTTCCATGGTAACCAGTATTTCTGATAATTTTTGGTATTGTTTCAGCACAAACAGTCTTTTGGCTTGATTCTGCAATATGGCCAACTAAAGTTGTGCTCTTATTTTCGGATTTTGGCGCGCTTCCTTTATGAGTTCCCGTTTTTCACGTCATATATTGCAACTGTGTCATTGCATGTTTATTGATAATTTAAATCGATTCGTAACAAGTATGCAAATACTTAATTGGTATTAGTTTTAAAGCTTTTCTAATGTTATTTTGGAGTATCTCTATATATTTACTGTAAAAGTCTGATTTCCGTGTTTAAGTCTAATTTACATTATAATGGTAAAATGAAACTTTTTTTGAAAAAAATCTAGGTGTGCAAATACTTTATTAACTCACTGTATAAATTTTACACGTGGAATTTGTATTGCCGACTTTAAAAATTTTTGCATCCAAATCATTAACTAGAATGCCCCTTAGTGAATTATTATACAAAAAATGTATTTTGTAATTATAGAGGTGGAAAGATTCTCTTTTTTTAAATATGGCAAAGGCTGGAAGGGAAGTACGAAAAGAGGCAATTAAAAAAATCAAGTATCTGCTGGTAACATGCCTTGGATCACTGTAATGGTAGATGTAGGCTGGAGTAAACGAAGTTTTGGACTTAATTTTGATGCCAAATCATGAGTTGTATGATTTGTATTTGATAAATTTGGGTAGAATCTTACTAAGTGAATTTCCTTTTTTTTAGGCAGTTATTATTGGGCGTTACGCAAAAAAAATATAATTTTTAGGAATATGAAATAAGTATTGTTTATTTTGTGCCATGGAATTTACCAAAGGTGTTACTGCACCAAACCATGAGTGCTTCCTTAATTGGAATGGAAGTTCAACAGCCATGGAAGCAGATATTCTGGTAGAGGGTTTTAAACAGAGCGAATTAATGCACAAACTACGATATAAACAATTCATAAGTGATGGAAAATCGGCACTAGAATCTAGTGTATTTGCGAAGATACGAGAATTTATATTGTATGGTCGGGAAGTTCAAATGGTTGAATGTACAAATCATGTTCTCAAAAATTATGGGAAGATCCTTAGAATTATTTCAACCAGTACTAACTTTCCACCTGCTACCAGAAAATTAATTAATCTAGAAACTATTAAGAGATTAATGTTTGTAGCTAAAAATGCAATTTTGTAGAATAGCACAAATGGCACCGTAAAGGAATTACAGCAAGACCTTGTAAACAGTCCACATCATGTGTTTGGAAACCACTGCAATTGTAATTATTTCTGCAAAGCATAAGAGACAGAAACCGATCATGTATTGTATTTGCAAGATGTTGGAGTATGGTTTCATATATCGAGTTCAACAGATGCAATAATACAAAAGGCTCGTCGACTTTTAGGTAATGAAACTAATAATTACCCTGAACATTATATGAATATAGTCTCTCGATTTAATGCAGGAAAAAGATTGGATCGAATATCTAGAGGATCTTTTCAAACGCGATACTATCTTGGTGGATTACGTTATAATGATGGGGTTACCTGGAACTATAAACCTTGGAAAAAGACATTTGGTACGTTCCTCATTTCTTTTATGACAACTGATTAAAAATAACGGACCAAAGAAATAACGGTGTTCTCAGATAAATGTTCCCTAATTGATATTTACTGTGTCAGATATTTTTGATCGGCTGTTACTTTCAAACATTTCATTACTACTTTAGTTATATTAATGTGGACTCAATATATCATCTAATATTTTCTATAGGTACCAGCCCTGGTAAAATAGTTAAAAACTACACGTTTGTACAAAAAAACAGACTTCTTCAAAAAAAATTCGTAGAGAGTTATATCCCCAAAAATCTCTAAAGCAAGTGAATCCACCTGCAACATCTAACAAAAATTATGGTCTGACTGCAACAGATGTGGAAGTAGAAGGTGATGAATTGGCAGCTGAATGCGTTCGCAAGTTATAAAGGATTCAGGTATAACTTTTTACTAGTACAAACGTCTCTTTAATTCAAAGTTTCTTAAATAATTGCAGCTATTTGCATAAGGACAAGATAGGATTGCCAAACTAACTATTGGGCAATTTAACAACCCAATATATGAAGAGGAAAGACGTAGCAGACTAACTGCTTCATTTTTTGGGAGAGTTATAAAAAAACGACAACAAACATCATGTCACAATCTTGTAAAACAAATATTGTCACCTACAAGCATTTCTAATAAAGCAGTTGATTATGGAAAAACCAATGAAAAACATGCTATAAGTAAATTTATACAAAATATGGCATTGCCAGTTGAACCTAGTGGTTTATTTGTTAATTTATATAATGGTTTCCTTGACGTTACTCCAGACGGTAGTTACAATCATCATATTACATATTATAATAAATATGGTACAATGTTATGTTTTAGGTTTGATAGGAGAAGATGCTCTTATTGAAGTTAAGTGTGTACCTTCTGTGCTTGAAAAAAAGACATCCCTGGTCGAAGCGATGTCCAAAATCAAAAATTTCCTTTAAAAGTTATAAATGACGAACGGAATTTAAAAAAACATAATTGTTATTTTCAGGAATGCATAATTATTCAGTGCTATATAACTACAGAAATAAATATTTTTTTACAGGTTCAAGGGCAATTAAATATTTACCAGAGGATAATTTGTTATTCTGTTGTATCTATAGGTAATGATTAAGATATATTTATTGAAAAAATAACAAGGGATGTAGAATTTTGGCAAAAAGTTATGCTGTCCCCTCTTAAAACGTTTTACGTAGAATGTGTGCTGCCTGAAATAATTTTAACGCGAATTTTGAATAACAAAAATGCAAGGATTCAAAAAGAATCTTAGATGATCAGGAAGCAGTAAAAAACAAGACAAAGAAACAAGGGAATGGGACAAACGTGATAAGCATTGCTCCAGACCTATAAAGGAAAGATTATGTGGTGAATATAGTAATACACCAAAAACTGAAACAAGCTTACATTTTTATTAAATAAGCTAAATTGAAAAATCCTACAACTAAATTTGTTCAGTACCTTTACATTTTATAAATGTGCTTCATATTTGTAGTAATAGCCAAATTAAGTACTTTGTAGTTTTTGCATCCTTCGCCAAGTAATTGCTAATGTTAACTAGCATACCGTTTCAGCTATTCATCACTTACAGTAATATCATAATTAATGATCAAATTCTATTAACTTAGAGTAGGATCACAGAAGATGAGATTCTCAGCGGCACGCATCTATAAACGGTGTTGGTTGCTGTTAAGGGGAAGATGCTGTAAGAATAGTTGAATTAAGTGTGGATGACTTAATTCTTCCTCTGTCTGTGACTTTTACAGCTATTGATTGAAATAGTTGAATTAAGTCTTTGCGGTCAGAATATTTTTCGAACTTTTTAAAAGGTTATTTTCAGCTAGAATTAAGTACCTTGCAGTTTGAATATCATTCATCAAGACTAGCATGCTTTTGCAGCTATTCATCACTTGCAGTAATATTGAAATTAATGTTCAAGTTCTATTAACTTAAAGTACGATCGCAGAAGATGGGCTGCTCGATGGCACGCATCTATAAAGGATGTTGGTTGCCATTAAGGGGAAGATGCTGTAAGAATAGTTGAATTAAGAGTGGACAGCTTAATTCTTCCACTGTCTGTGACATTTTCAGCTATTGATTGAAATAGTTGAATGAAGTCTTTGCAGTGAGAATATTCTTCGAACTTTTGTAAACCTATTTGTTGCAGTAATAGCCAAAGTCAAACAATACTTCAAATATATTTACATTTTCTTTTCAAAATCGACGTTCTGTTTGTTTTGTTTCATAATTGTGCCCTTTTGTATGATTTCATACTATTATACAAGTTTATTCTAAAGTTTGAGAAAGTGAAAATATTCTGTTTAAACACATTTAATTCAAATAAATAGTGAATTTCTAAATTATGTTGATTATTGTTTTGTCAAGTTCACATTCCTTTTTCATTTACTTTACTTGCGCGCTTTAATGTTAAGCCTGGGCCTACTTCACTCCATCGATATATACCGTATGTTCTAACTGGCAATGTACCATAGAGAATTTCGATGTAAAATTTTAATATACAAAAGTGTTGTATTATTTTCATTTATTCGTGACAATTACAATAAAATTGCATTCAAAGAAACGTGTTTATAATATTTAGAATGGCCAGCTCTACAAGTACATTGCCAACGAGTTCGTACGGTATGTATGATTGCAGGTCATCAAGTAAATGGGACACCTATTATGAAATTCATTAATACATTATTTGGATTGTCAGAGACAACAGAGATTATTGAGAAGTGCTAAAATTATATTTATTATAAATGTAAGGGTATATAGTTTTGTTCATGTTATTTGTATATGGTTATAATAGTTTTTTACAGTAGGTGCGGTACTTTCATATCCACGGATGTTGAAAACAATGAATATATTTTGTTCCAAGCAATGATCGAGTATTGACTTTTACTGTACATATATTTATATTGCATTTTTCAAAACTTATAAATGTTTTATGTATGCATAACTTTATATTTATAGATTACATATAATAAAGTTTTAATAAACCGTACATAATGTTTTAATTTTTAGTTAGTGACATGATCTTTGACATATTCTTCTTAAATTAAATTATTTTTGGCTATTTATCTTTAAAAAAGGCAGTGGAATGTAAGAAGGAAGAAGCCGAATTTACCGTATGTGAATTTGCTAGGTCTTTCTAATTAAGAAGATAGTTGAATTATTCATAGTAGTCTAGTAACAGAGTATAAGTTATCAAATTGTAATACTCAAATGCTTGGAAAATTTTTTTAACTATTAAAAATGTATCCACTTGATTTCGTATTAACTGCACAACCTTATTTTTAATTGGATACAAAAGATGACTAGGATGTATAAGATGACTTTTAGCTGAAATTCTATAACTAACAATAAGAGATCGGAAAACAGAATTTAAACATCATTCTCCTCCTGTGTCAAAACCCTTTCTTCAACAGCGCAAAGTATAATGAGTCCTAGCTCTGTAACGTGCTCAGCTGGGGCTAGTTAGCGAGTTAATTTTCAGTGGAAGCGGAGTCCAAAACTGTTCTCCGGGTGTTACGGAAGTTTTCTAAAACTTACTTAAAATATTTACAAGTTAAAACTATTTACACTGCAGTTTTTCAGTGTAAACTGAGGCTTATAAATTGTTCAGGTTTAAGGTTATTTACAAGTTTGATTTTGTTACACTCTGTATATATATTTTTCTGTGTCATAACTTTGTTCTAACTAGCTCAACTAAAATCTTGTATTTTTAATTCAATTGTAATTCATAAGCCTATTGTACTTGTCTTCCATTTATTGAGCTCGTTGTACACCTTTAAACTGTTATGTTTAATTTTAACTTAATTTTAAAGCACTATGAATATACTTTATTTAATTAACACTGTTTGTAATTAATATTTATACTCTGAAAATTTGCATGCTTGCTATTTGAAATGTACTGCACTTCTAATATTTTATTTTATTCTATATTTTTTGTGTATTTTCATGAACTGAAGTTATATTACTTTAGTAATATAATCCGTTAACATTTATTTGTATAATTATATCTTTAATAATAACTCTTCACGACAGAAAATTACTTATTTAAAACAATAAAAAAATTTTACAATGTTTGAATTCAAGTTTTGATCTAAACCAATTTGCAATAGCTAGCGGTTGCTTCCCTTTAAATTATCTATACTAGACGGCGCCTTAATGTACTTGATGCTATTGATTCTATCAAGTTTTCTAACGGTACATGACCAAAATGACGAAAGTTTGTTGTATGTGTACGGTATAAATCTAATTATGCAGTTTTCGTGGGTGTGTTTTACGTTAGGTAACTAATATTTGGTGCCGGATTATATAGACTCAACTTAGGTCTGTTTAGGAATTCTGTGGTGCGACACCGATCTGCAAATTGTGTCAGCATGGAGGTTCCATCTGTTCTTTACGCACAGGAAAATCGTAATATTTTCAACAATACCGTGAGTGTTTGTATAAATAGTCCTTTGCCAAGCAGTCTAAAATTATTACGTTTAATTCAAAACAAATATGCAGTTTCAATCTTCGTGCTCAATCACGTTAAATATGGCAACAGAGTGTTCTTTCTCTTCTCACTTGGGAAAATGTGGCTTGTATTTGCATACATTCGTTTTGTTTACTTCCAATCTTTAGCTATGGAAAGTGACAAAAATATTTCGAAGCTCGCGAATCTAATTATACTGAAATTTACTCTATGTAAGTAGAAATAATGCACCACGCGATACTTGGGGTGTATCATGTTTTCAACACTTCTGTGGAGTAGCTGATCCGACTAAGGTGGTAAAGCTGTCTCCGTTTTGCCCGGCTTCACGCGGCAGCTTTTATATCAAACTGTTATCGGTGAATTCAAGGAGAAACAATTTTCGAGCTTAAAATATAGCTTAATTAATAAATTTAACAAAAATTAATACAGTATCGGATGTGCAATTTTATGCAGTAGTAATAATTAATATTAATGGAACTGTTTATGTACAACAGTAATTAACAAAAATTATATTACAGCCTAAACTACTTTGAATAACTTGCTAAAAATTATATACAACATAGTAGATGTAAATATGGGTCAATTTGTAAATGAATAAATTACGTATTAATTGGAATAAAGCGATTAAATTAATTAATATAACATGAAATTTTCCATAAATGGCTAAAACTACATACGGTCTTCAAACATTTGTATTATTTATACGTAAAGTTCAAATTCCCTGAGCCATATAAACGATATTCTGTTTTCTTAGGTGAGGAACCGTGAACTTTTAAATTATTTTATAGAGTAACACTAAAGTATGCCTTATCTTAATTGACATAAATACATCGCTAATTACAAAGTAAAAATTAAATAAAAGGAGTAAACATAATAAACAGTTCAAACTCGGTAATTATATACGTAATAATTAAATGAAATATCTACAGGATGTTCTGTTAATCGTGAATTAACGAAATGTTCTAATGATTTAAAATATGTACAAGTAATGTGTCTATGCCTTAATTCAACATCAAGTTTGTGTTTTATAATTACTTAGCTAATTATTTACCAAAAGACAAACGATATTAAAGGTATAGGCACATTACAAATGGAGGTTACTGCGTAAATATCCTATATGCAATCATCGAGATACATATTCGCGATAATCACCTTAACAAGTGCGTGCTATATATCAATCATTATCCCATAAACAAAACAGATCAGTTACCTTACCTGGTATAGATGATTGACTCAAACTAGAATGACTGGTAGTTTGTGTACCATTTGGCGAGGATATTAAGTAACATTTCAAAAAATTATTATATTATCTCACTACTGATCTTTGGAAGATCTTGATTTCCACCACCACTTTATCTATCGCCGATAACTACAAATACACTTTTACAATATCTAACTATTTATAACATATGACGAACTACTTTTAGAAGGTCGACTCGTTACGGTATTCATAATCTTCTATGCGTATGCCACCACCTATATACATTTATAGTAACGACATAAAGGAACCTTATGGTTTACGCACCACTCACAGATGTGCGCGTCGGGTCTAAAAACATTTTCATAAGTTTATGTAAACATCTTACAGATCACGAATACCCCGATGGTGATCCCATACTAAAAGACAGAATTTACGTAGGCGTACTTTATTAATATTTACATTAAAAATTGTTGGGAAAGTTGGTTTTGAGTCTTAATATTATTTTATTAATTTAATGTTTCGCATTAGAGAATCGTGGCTCACAGAAGATTAATTTAAACTGTTTTCAATTATAAAAAACTAGATAGATCATATTTATTTAACAATTTATATTAAACCTCGTAAATGAATAATTGGTGTCTTAATATAAAATCTGTAGAGTACTCACGAATACCCCGATGATGATCCCATACTAAAAGAAAGAAATTTACGTAGGCATAATTTATTATTATTTACTTTAAAAGTTGTCAGGAAAGTTGGTTTTGAGTCTTAATATTATTTTATTAATTTAATGTTTCCCATTAGAGAATCGTGGCTCTCAGAAAACTAATTTAAACTCTTTTCAATTATAAAAAAAAATAGATAGATCATATTTATTTAACAATTTACATTAAACCTGAATAATTGGTGTTTTAATATAAAATCTGTAGAGTACTCAAGTAGATCTTAGAATTTTGATGCAATAACAAACTTCATTAATTTTTCAAGAATCACTTCTTTGTTGGATAGCTTCAAGATAGTGTAATAAAGACCAAGCGCGTGTTCACATAGTATATTATGGTAACTATAATGAGAAAATTTTAAATACATAACTCCTGTTGCTATTATTATAAGCTGAACCTAAACTTATCTCTAAAAAAAGATGCTATAAGTTAAATATATGTAATGTCTGTTTTACATGAAATTAAATCGATACAACCATTAAATAAGAAATCGAAGAAATTGTTTTGAAAGGAAATTAGTAACGTTAGAGTACTTCAGAGTAGCGCAAATGTATTCGTTAATAGTACAAGTACAAAATTTATTAAAACGTCTCAATTTGAATCTTATAAAAACGATGTAATATGTAAAAATTATAAATGCTATAAATTATGTGCAAAAATATGCACATTGATTAGGCCAAATGTAAGGGCATTTGAAATCTTCTTAAATTTATGGCATTCAAGGAAAATATGGCCGAAGTAGGTCAGCTACGAAACGATTTTATCAAGGGATAGGAAAGGAAAGCTTTCAATTCCGTGAAAGCATACAGCCCTACATTTAAATTAATTTTGAGATAAAATTTTGATTACTAAGTATTAATATGTAAATGCATTATTTTATTGTTACATCGAAATATAATTGGATATGTTTGTTAATCTTTAGATTTTTCTTTAATTATAAATAAATGTAGAAGAGAGTGAAATATTTTGTTTTCATTTGATTCTCAACGCCCACATTACGTTTTGAATTACTACAGTTTTCATTTTGTGTCACACACTATTTAGATATACATACATGTGCGCATAATTTTCATATTTTCTTTTAAATACAATGATTACACATAGATGACTTCTAAATTGATGTTTGTAGTTGCAATTATTATTTGCTAGATCTTGCAGATAAATCTCAACGTTGAAATAAAAAGCAAATATTATTTTATGGTAGATTTCATGTTAACATATATTGCCCAAACCATAGTTTATAAATATACATACATAACTATAGATTTACACTACAAATTATATTAAGACATATGCATATTACTTATTTTTCATATCAAATAATTAGATTAGTTAACATTGTTTGGCAAATTTGAAAAGCTTTGTCATACCTTTTGTCTGCGGTAATCAAAATGCTTTAGCGTAGCTACCAATACATATATAAAACACATACCTTTTATCTACAGTAATCCAAATGCTTTAGCGTTAAACTATGCGTAGCTACCAATACATATATAAAACACTTCAGTGAATTATTGGTCAAAATAAATATATTAATTTTTACCTTCATAATATTTGTTGAACCTAGTATCTTATATGTGTTTATTCGGAACTAAATTATATCATATCTAATAGCTGTTGAAACAAATTAAACAAATACCTGTATAACGTCTATTTCATCTATTTAATTTGGGTTGTTGATTTAACCGAAATTGATATTTATTTAAGCCATTTCATCGTTTCACATATTTATTTGACGAATCCATCAAAATGATTAAAACTTACTTATAATCATTTATAGTTTAAATTATAACTTACTACAGGTGCCTGTCCTCATAAAAATATCAGTTACGCTATTATTCAATGAAAGAAATTCTCATTTGAATGCTATCGATTCTGCTCAAAATCAAAGTTAATAAAATATTCAAACATACAGAAGTTGAACAATTACAGAAATACTGCCAAAATCGATATGTCACAAACAGACCGAAGTAATTGTTTTAGATTACCTTAAGGCTTACCTGAGGGTTGCTATTTGTGCTGCTAACAAAGATCTACGCTGTTCGTAAAGTTATTTAAAGAATTTTAAGTACGATACTAAATATGTTATCATCCAAACTTTAAAGATTTAGGGTTCAGTCTGAAGTGTACGATATTGTGAAAGGATGCTAAATAAAATCTACGAATACTAAAATTTTCTCACAAAAATAATTTGGACGGTTAACCGAAATTTTTTAAAAATAACATTTTAACCGTCATAATTTACATGTTCAATTTCAAGAAACGCCGCAAGCGATAAAAGAAGACGATTTTGAATTAATACTGGATTTTAACATATTTGCTATGTTAATCCCATTGTTGATGGGGAACGTATAGTAATAATTAATCATTCATCGAAAATCTAACTATTTATAATTAATTAACTTCATAATTGTTCAAGGCGCCACATAAAATAATCCAATATCGCACATAAAAATTAAAATTACAAATGCAAAGAAAATGTAAAGAAACAGACGACTCCATTAAAATACCACAGTAGTGCGTGATGTACGTAAAGCTGCTACATACTAATGTTAATAATAAACTTTCCATGTACTTATAAATTTTAATCCTAGAAATGGAAATCCTTTGGCTAAAGTATACAAGAGTTAAGTAAAAGAACTCGTCTTTTTTACATGCAGTAAATACGGTGTTGTAGACACCCAGTTCATTGGCTTATGATCGATTGTTTTGAAGATTATAATTTAAAACACCTTCGTTCCGCTTAATGAACCATTTATATTAACTTGACTAACTAATGAACTAAAACAATATGACTTCTACATTAATGAATAACCACAAAAGTCTAGAAATTTCAAAAATTGAGAGCAACAATCCTTGAACAGCTCCATGATGCAGATTTTTCAACATATCGATATCAATTAGACCGTAGTCATTCAATAAATTAGGACTTGAACACCATGTTAAAGAACAACCGGAGTTGATATGATATCTGGTCCATGAGCGTAGTCGCCAATATTTCCAGTCCTAACAGTTCTACAGTTTCATCTAAAAGATAAGATTAAAGATGAGGCTTAGGTAACTGCAGTTACAACTAAAGAAAAAATGTTACTCCTGCGTAGTAGCATCTTTTGAGACTTTAGAGCAATATGAAATAAGCAAATGCATAACTGAGGGTGTAGAAAACAGAATTTTGAAGCACTTGCATGTCAAAGGTAACAACTTTGAACAATTCATGTATATTTCAATAAACGGTCTCATTGCTGTTATTAAATTGTTACTATTTGAAAATCACTAGGGCAATAAGCGAATTCAACTTTTATAAAACACAAAAAATGCAAATAACTCAACTTATACTAAATTTAAAGAAAAGAAACTAATTTAAATCTCTAGCGACTGGAGTATTAAGAAGCTTAGAAATTGTTTAAAAGAATGAACCTTTGGCAGCTATGTGAGTAATTTTCCCAGTGGATTTTTAAAATATATTTAAACAATTAAACGTCATATTATTAAGTAATTTTTTTATCAAATTACCATTTCTGTGGCTTTTCCTATTTAGAAATATTAACTTTTAATAAAAGTACTATTACGAAATTTGATAAAAAGAAGTGATTTTTTCGCAAATACGACAACAGTTAAGCGTACGCCGTGTGGTCAGAAATTATTTAAAGTATGATTTTGAAATAGAATATAACAAAATAAATCGCACAATATCTTTGAAATGATGAAGATGGTGGTAGCTACTTTTACTATTATCGGGATCTTAAAAATTCCTTTAGTCAATATATCAAATGCTATAAGGAATGTTAGCAAGCTATAAGATTAATTATCTCTTTTGTTCTTTGTATACCTACATTTACTAGACCATTAGTATGAGACATGCCGTATATGTATCAAATTTGTGCATAAATGCATTATATTAGACCTTATATATTTTTTTATGCTGTTATTAGAATATTATTTAACTTAAAATATAAATTGTTTTAATTATTCTAATATATAAATTTAATTTTGTAGTGTTGATTATCATAGTTATTAGCCACGCTGGAAGGGAACCCTTCGATAATTTAGGTTAAAGCGCCTATCACAATTTGTAATATGAATTTTTTCGTTTGAATAATTCTAATGCGTTTATGGGGCAACTGGAATTACTTTACTGAAGTTTGCTAGAATTTTTTTTATGCTAGGGTAATATGTTACTTATATTCTGATGGTACTGAATGCAATTTAAAAGTTATAATATAGCGTTGAACTTGTACAACATGTATTGCAAATGGGGAGTGACTCATATTTTTGTAGGTATAACATTATAAATGCAATACGAAGTCCTGTAATGATCATCGGGTTCCATCTACTACAAGATGTTGGGATATTCTATTTTCGAACGGAAGGCTTAGATTTATATAGGTTACTCTACACTACTCTCTCCCAGTCTGCAAGTAAATTCCTGGCTGTATATTCCTTTCTTCTTATTGCGGCAATATTTGATATCGGTCTATTTACTGCCAGTTTTGCTCTATGGTTAATATTCTCATTACTCTAGATATCCATGACGGCATCCATACCATGGAATTATACCTTCCTCCATACGTCCAAATTGGAGAGTAGCAAGGACACTCTTGGCATGGATTTCGACATGGAATGGATTAAGAAATACTTGTAAAACGTTTGAAAAATGGACACAGATGGGAAGGTGAGCAACAGCCAAGCAACATCGGTCAAACTGAACAACCAGTAAAATGATATGTAACTTAATGGTGTATACACTAACTAATTTGAAGATGATCCAGAAGTGGCATCTGCTATTAGGTGCCATCATGCCAAATTTCAACCCAGTAAGGAACTTTAGAACATTTCACAAGTTTAGGAGGTTGTCGTTTTATGCTTAATCCTGTGTGTTTCTTCGAAAAAGGCTGCAAGGGAATGAGCCAAAGGAATTGCCTGAATCCATCTTTGTGAAAATTGAATTAACTTTTACATGCTTTAGCGTACTATCTAACTATAATTGTGCTTCAGATTGAGGCATCATCCTCTGATTTGTTATTCGGGCACCAGACAAAGTCTGTTGCTGCCATCTTCCTTTTTCACTATAACAATCGGATTGATTAACGTAGTAGTAGCCCTTACAATAGTTTATGTCTCAAGCATGATTTTAATTCCTAATTTTACCAATTTTCTATATTTGTATTAAATATATCTGGCACGACAGTCAGGTTTATCTTTACTATTAGACGATGGACATAAATTTTTGCTACACTGGGATCTGCGTTCATGAGCCTTTGATATTGTTCCAAGTGCCGCACTTTAGCAAGGTATTCTATATCGCAGGCAGTTTTATTACTGGCTATTAAATCTCTTCATTCTTGGCAATTATTTATATATATTTTTATTTTGTATATAGCTAGGATGTTCATTCCCAACTGTACCGGTACATTTAATTCTTTAGTGATTAATAAATCGGTAATGAAGCTTACCTGCCCAATTGTAGAGTTGGCGATTATTTTTCCTTTATATTTCCAAATATTTTATTGTTTACTGCAATTAAATTCAATTTCATATATACCCAGTGACATGGAAATGGCAACACCAAGAAGGCGTAAAAATGTTTTGACCAAACTTGGTAGAAATTTTTAACAACTAAAAGGTGACAATTGATTCATTCAAATTTCATTATAATGGATCAGGTGATAGTGACTTATCTGACAATTCTTTCAGGTTTTTCTAACAATCTTGTCTGGTGTATGTTTTACGAAATTTTGTTCAGTTTGAATAAGCGAAATTTGCAAAATCGGAAAAGGCATAAATACCGAAAAATTTTCCTTGGCCAGGATTTGAACTAAAGATTTTTGGATAGATACTCCAACGTGCTAACCATTGCACTACCAAGGACCATATACCAGCCTGTTGAAAATCTTTCTATAAATGTGCCACTTTTGAAG
>JAHWXV010190584.1:0-15433 GCA_024586415.1 Phrixothrix hirtus | reverse complement strand
TGTTTGTATTTACACTTTATATTGCATTATTTAACTAGAAGTTTATTTATCTAAAATAGACAATATAATAGAAATGGAATTAGGCGAATTTCAAATTGAAATTGACCAAAAGACGGTAGAAGACTTGAAAGGTAATAATTTCGTATATACAAAAAATTACATTCATTGATATTTAATTGTTATGTGTTTGTCTATCATAAGTTTCTATTAGTAAAAATAAAGCATTGATGTCTTCTTGGTCAATTACATTTAATAAAATCATTATTCCAGCATAACCATTAACGTTGATTTCTTCCATAATAATTGGTATGAGATCAATTTTCAACTAATGACGTTTTTATACTTTTCTACCTGAAATAACACCTGTAAAAGTAGGGTTAAGATTGCGATCACTTAAAATATTTGTAATTTAAAAACAGACATTTTATCGGCTTGCAAAATTAATGACGTCAGCAACGAAATATTTTAAATTGCTTTAAAATATATTTCATCGCCAAAAAACGCCTCAGGTTGATGATGCATTTTTTAAACCAAAATTGAGTATTTTATATTGGAAAGCACCTATAGCGTAACAATAGTAGTTTTTGACGTGTCTGCTTTTTCAATTGAAATCTGGTAGTAAGTTTTTGTTAAATCCAATTTTGAAAATATTTTGCATCCATCAATCATGTAATTAAATGAATGCAAATTAGCAATTGGCTAATTATTTGGTACAGCTTATACAATAAAATTCAATCTTATTAAGAGACTTTACATAATCTATTTATTTTTAAAAGGAGATACTTGAAATATTGTGATTATTAAAATTGAAAAGAAAAACTAATAAGGTATAAATAAAAAATTAAATGTCGAGAAACATAGTTACTAAACTGGTTATTACAGATAGAATTATGCGACTTTAATAGAACTGAAGAAATTTTAGCATGAGAAAATGCATGAATGCTGTCTTATTTACTTAAATTGTTCACATTAGTTATAAAAAAACTAATTTCTAATACATTTAAAGTTAATAGCTTTTTAGATATAATTATTTTAAATTCAAAATTTAAAGTATAATGTCCTGCAAAAATGGACTAGATATGAATAATATGACTTTCACAAAGTATTAAACTGATCATTAATTTTGTCTAAGAATAAGTGACTATTTTACAAGCAATTTTTAAATAGCGCTATTTGCATGCTTAGATGTATTTCATAACAAAGTAAATGTTTTACATAAAAGAATTATGCTTATTTAACTTTTCTATGTAAAAATAATTTGGACTATCATTATTCTTTTCATCCTCTATACAAGTAATAAAAAATTGTTTTGACTTTTATCTTAAAAACTACCTGAATTCCTGCATGTTAAAATTCCTATTATACAACTCGTTCCTCTTCCATATAAGGTTCAGTTTACCATTAGTTTACTGAAATTATCACGAAATTGTTTTCTATAAATATGTTTAAATTGCGTTCTCTAATCTGCTTATTTAGAAATCAAAAATGCAACGAAAAAAATCCAATCCTTTTAAACTTAATTAATTGTACGATAATTAATTCCAATTCAATATAATATATTACGTAGATGAGTATATCAAAGTTATTTTGCCAATTTAAGATTAAAATTTCTAGGATATTCACCTGAATGTGAAGTAGTTTTATAAAAAACAATATTTCTTTAAAGTTAATTTAAAAGCACGCATAATTTGGAAATTTAAATAAAAGGTTCAAATTTAAATAATGTTTACAAATCACTACAGTCAATATTTTTGCTTATTTTGCAAATAATAATTTCAGCGGTCACTCATTCAAGTTACTAATCATGTCGAATGCCAGAGCTTTTTCTGACTATTCAATTTACGCAATTTTTTTAAGAAACCGATTCGATCTTATAAAATCACTATAAATGGTAAGAAATTGAACAAGTTTTAAAGAAAATCGTTGGGGCACTTTTCGATATAATCGAGAAAAACTCGAAAATTCCGATAAAAAAATGAAAATCAACGCCAAAACAAACACATTAAACTTCATTTGCTATTATAAAAGAAAAATGACGTATGCAAATTTATACCAATGAAAGAATTGATTGTAATAAAGATTAAAAACTCAATGAAACATTCTGGAACAATCCAGAAGGTTCCATATAATTAAGATAGATAATATAAACACAACTGACCCATTGCGGTAACCGATATCTGACAATTAAATTCATGGTCAACAATGTGTCATGGCATTACAATTTATTACATCATTATTATGACTAATTTTATTCTAGATTTCTTCCTTACTGTTCTGGAATTTATCCTTTCTATATAAGCAACAGAATAAATTCTCTTAGTTTTAGTTTTAATTAGAATCTTGCCCTGTTAGTTACTGTTCTACGTAAATGCAATATAAACGTTTGTTGTTAGTGTATTCTGAAATAAATATTTAAATAAATAAGTGTAAATAAATAATCCTATTATTAGTGAAAATAAATAAAGATTTTAAAACCATTAGCTAGTTTCGTTATGTTATAGAAGAGTGAACATTAACAATATCAATTTTGCACAGAACACAAAATGAATAGTACAAAAATAATAAAATTATGAGGAAATTTGTATAAATATATCAATCAATAGAATAGAATGAAAATGATGTCATAGGTATAATAAGAATGGAATTATCCAAAATATTTATACAACATATTACGTTAGTTCAAATTGTATATCTGAAAGTCTTTATTTTAATAAGGTTTCATGGATACATTTAGTGTATTCTTTTTGCCACCTGGTAAGTAAGTTGCTTAGTTGAGGTACTCGTTAAACAGAATACAGTTTTCTAACGAAAAAAAGACATAATTCTTTGTACAATAATTTCATAATTTGTTTATAATTACCATATTATTTCCATATATTAAATGAATTACAGCACTTACTAGTCATTGTATATAATCTCTGATTGTAACGAATGCTATAATTCACATAAAATCTAACCTCAATAAACGATTCTCAGTTATATCTTACTTAAAAGCTTGGTGATTAGTAGACTCATTTTAAATAAAAATCTTATGGTGGCTACACACGATCAAGTTTACTGTCCAATTTGCATGAGACTTCAGGTTTGATTCAATTTATAGTTGGTCCATATGAACCACAAACGATCAAGTTTACCGTCCAGTGTGCATGAGACTGTCAGTTGAAATCATGGCGTCAGCAGTGACGGACGACGACGAGCTCAATACCTGAAGCAACGTCAGTTCATATAAGTTCACATCTTCCAAGTGGTCGTAGTACCTACATTTAAAATGTTGGAGGACGACGGCATAACGATGATCGGTTTAATATTAGCTTTAAAGCTTAAAAACCGTAAAAAAAATTTTTAGTGTAAAGACTGGCTATAAAAACGACATAGTTAAAATTTGTCCCAGAATGCTTGGCATAATTATTTAAGAATGAACGAAGAAACTTATATAAAGCTTCCCTCCTTAGTAACTCCATTAATTAAAAAGAAAGATATTGTTATGCGATGTGTAATAACACATGTCTGGATTGACTGACGAACTGACGGGTTCAAGTTGGCATGACGCTTAAAAATTGATCAAGTCGGCAGAATCGAAAATCAATTGTCTTTAAGTGCACTTGTCATGCAAATTGATATCCACACACGATCAAGTTTACTTCATCAAGTCTCAAGTCTTATGCAAATTGGACGGTAAACTTGATCGTGTGTAGCCACCATTACTTATATCTCAGTTGTAAGATGCAAAAAGAATAGATCATTAATGTAAGTTACTGAGATTCTTAGTTTATCTCATTTCAAAGTGACAAAAAGAATACACCTATTGTACTTATAGCTAAACTACACTAAAACCGCAGGACAGGCTATTCACGAATTGTTTGTTATTTATCACCTGGGTTCAATCCCCGAAGCGATAATTTTTTTAAATTTCTTTTTTAATATTTAATTTACATAATGTTTTTAAGTTGTTATATACAATGTTTCAGATGTTTTTAATTATTTAATATATTATTCATTATTCAGAGTGAAAAAATGCCTTTCTAACGACGTAAAAATTTCGCGATGAACACGAAAAATTTATTATGACTGTTTTATATAGTTTAACAACATAACAAGTGTAAAAATAGTTAAAACATAATAGTTCGAAGCTTTATTAAAATATTTAAATAAAGTATGTTACCTAATAGGTGTACAATATTAAAAAACTATTATAATTTAAGTACTTATGTAGGTTTATAAAGTTTAATTATTCAATAATTATTAAACAACTTATTATAATTTATAAAATCGTTTCTAAAATACAATTTATACGTTAGATAAAGAAAAATAGGCCAAGGGTAGTGTTATTTGTAATGTCAGAGGGCATTTAATATATTAAAGATAAATGAAGTTTTTAGTTAGTCTAGATTTACATTATTATAATTAATTTTTTACAATTACTACACAAATTTTGATTGACCTTGGCCGAATTTTTTATAACTGCACAAAATTTAGCATTTTGTTAATAATAGAAAATATAATTTTAGGGAAAATAGGAATTTTTATTGTCACTGTTAAAAAGAACTTGATAATTAAAATGGTGTAATGTTTGTTCCTTTAATAATTATTTTAATAAATACGTGTTTTATAGAATTACTTATACAGGGTTATTCAAAATAATTCATTAGATTTCAAATTACCAATTCCATAAAGATCATTTTATGTAAAAAGTGCACAGTGACGTCATACTTACTTTGTGACATTTTAAAATATTTCTTCCAATTATTGAAAAATTTTAACAAAGTTTTAATAAATGTAAAAGCACACAAGTTTATGCGTTTAATTAATTGCATAAGACTGCTACAATTATTCAGTAACTGGAAGAAAAATTTAAAAATGTGGCAAGTAAGTATGTATTTCTATGTATTTTTTACGTCAAATGATCTCTACGTATCAAATAAACGAGGAAACTTCCACCACGAGATAGTTCTGCGACAGAAATAGAAACCGTACAGAGAAAGAGTTTTGTGCAATGCAGTGATCCACCGGCTGCTCAGACCATCGGTACTTTGAAAAAACGGGATGTTATTGTATAGATAAAAACCAAGGATGGCCTTGAGTATCTGAAGATACCGTGGAAAGAATTGAAGAGAGATTCCCACATAGACCGACAAAATCAAAAAAAAACTTATTAGTCCACAACTGCGAAATTCTCTGATGACTTTTGGGCGTGTTTTGAGGTACCGCTTTATTATGAAGCAAATTGCGACTATTATATGAGGGGGTACCCAGAAGAAACCAGAATTATTTTCTAAAAGCTATGTATTTCAATTTTTTTTATAAAACATCCTTATTCCCTCAAAGTATTCTCCATTACACTTTTAATACATTTATCCAATCGGTGATTCCGTTGTTCGAAACATTTTTTATACTCCTCATCAGTAATGGCTGACAGCTCCTCCCTCGTTTTTTTTCTTGGCCTCATCAATGTTGTCAAATCTGAGTCCTTTCATACCCCTCTTCATGCGTGGAAATAAGAAAAAACCAGGTAAGTAAGGTGCGTGAGGCAGCGGAACCATGCCGCTTTTTGCCAAAAACTGGGTAACAGAAATGACCATGTGTGCAGGTGCGTTATCATGGTGGAAAAGCTAGTCCCCTGTCTGCCACAAATCGGGTCTTTTTTGACGAACACTATTGTGCAATCTTCTTAAAACTTCCAAATAAAAGCTTGAATAACGGTCTCGCCTGGTGGAATAAACTCTGAATGAACTACCCCCACTCACATCAAAAAACAAATGAGCATTGCCTCAATGTTTGATTTCACTTAACATTTTTTTGAATGGGGCGACAATGACGTCTTCCATTGGCTTGTCTGTTGCTTTGTTTCTAGGTCGTAACCATATCACCATGATTAATCACCAGGAAACCTGGATCAGTTTCAAGCTGTTCTTTCAAAGAACAACATGTTTCAACTCGACGATCTTTTTGATAGTCAGTTAAAACACGACGAACAAATTTGGCAGCGACTCTTTTCATTCCCAAACTATCAATTAAAATTCGCTGAACCGAGCTCCAATATATTCCACTTACTTCCGACAATTACTCAATGGTCTGTCGTCTATCTTTGAGAACACGTTTACGAATTTTCTCAACATTCGTCTATTCGGGCAGTGGATAGACGTCCAGAACGAGGTTTGTCATCAATCGACATGTCACCATTTTTAAACTGTTTTCAACGTCAAAAGCGTTTCAGCAGCGTTTTTACTGAACAGGAAGCAAAATTTCACAGCCACGAGTTATTCACTTAAATTCGACATTACAAAAAACGAAGAGAGAACAAAACAGCACCAGCGAATAAAATCACTACAGCCAAAAAGAAGAAGCCAGGTCGACGACACGGGCGGCACTGAACTGACAACGAGTTGCGCTATACACGCATAGCGGGATAAACACGTACTACGCAATCTCCACCCACAGCAGGCCTATTCCGGTTTCTTTTGAGTACCCCCTCGTAGACTTTAAATACAACGGACAAATTAAATCAATTCAATTTATTTCATGCTAAAGGTTGCAGAGGATCAATGCATTTCTTCCCGTTTAGTATTCAGTGACAAGGCAAAAATCTACATGCAGCAATAGAAATGAGCCGGTTCTTTCTCTAAAAGAAACAATAAATACATAGGCCTCAGAACAAGGATTTTTGCTAAAACGATGGGACGTCGACTCATTGGCATTTAAATGTTCATCATTTGCTCAATGAAGACCTTCTTCGCTGTATAGTTGAGTGATATCTTCATTGTGAAATAGTGCTACCCGTTACTCCCCTTATACATAAGTATAGGTGAGCCGTGTCGTAGATTACACACTTTCAACTGCACAAGTATTAGTTAGAATTACATTGTACGAAAACAAGCAACGGAAAATACCAGATAAGAAAAAGGGTCATCGTAATGATGAATGGAGAAGGCATTGTAAAAAACATGGAAAGCGTGACGGACAAAGATGCGGAAATCAATGAAATAAATGAAATAATCCGGAAGGGATAATAGTAATTAAACCAAAAAATTATCAGGCTTATGCAAAAAAAATTGGGCGCTTACAACAAAGAGAGGAAAAAGAATAGCAAAAGACAGCATCGTCCAAAAGGAAGAAAGGCAAGAAGATAACATTGAAAAGCATAGATAAAACTGCAAAAAGTATAAATGAAAGTCCAGAAGCTGAAAACGTAAAGCATGAACCGCGAAATAAAAAAAACCTGCACGATTCAAGACCAACTCAACGAACGCCCTTCGGTAAAGCTCCCAGCAATTGCGACTAATCCAGAACTATTCGAAGAACCCATACAGAATAAAACCATGGCATCAACCGTCAATAGTGATGAAAAGTAAATACATCTGTAATACAGAGAAAGCCGCAGCGGAAGAAATTGAGGCTAACTTCATAAAAGCCAACAATATTAAAAGGGAATAGATATTCACGACTACCGTTGAAGACTACCGAAAGCTGCACAGAACCGTTCCACGGTTACAGTTACCGTCATCTATGGAATTCGAAATATATTCTAGAAGAGGAAGTCGAAAATGATATGAAGGAACAAGGCGACCCACTAGGGCAAACAAGCGTTTCCGCTGTCATACTGCAGACTAAAAGTATATGAAATATGCAAAGTATCGCCAAATTTTTATATGCAAAAGACCCAGATCCTTATCAGCCAAGTGGCACAACTACAAAACTGACTACCAAGCTAACGCAAGATCCTGGAATAGATAGACTGAATTGAAGCCAAACCCTCAAGATCAAACTCATGCTCATCAAACTAGCAAATAATGACACCACTAAACACACTAAAGGAAGTTATAGAAAAGATACTTACGAATATGATTGCAAACGCGATGGTTAGACATGGCTAATTAAAACACAAAGTAATTAACTATTCAAATGGATGTAAATCTTACCAGAGGAACACCAACACCAGCAATAGCCGTACCACCTAACCACTACAAACTCAAGTGGAGAAATATCTTCTTTGGCTCGTCAAGCTCACTAATATGAAGGAAAACACAAGTAAACAAAAGTACTTAGATGTTCTACTATGCCGTATAACTTCATTTTTCAGTGTGTTAGAATTCTGTGTATGTACCATCATTACTTAGTGATGTGAAAAGTTTAACGGTATAATTACAGAATAAATTCGAATATCATTTAGATATTTCTCGTGTACTTCCTCAAATGGAACTGAAAAATCTACTGTATCAATATATTCGAAACGGTTTAACAGAGCGATGTGAAATTTGGTACACTTAGATGAGTGTTAATGCTAAATAAGACATACGATAAAACTTTTTCAAAAACTTACGTGGTGTCCTCTTATTGCAGTGACATTAATTTTTTTATTAATTTCAAAAATCTCATCTTTCCAAAACATTTGTGTAAGTAGTTTCGTACAAAAATTTTACCGTAAAAAACAAGATTTTAAAAAATTATCATGTGGATTAAACATCACTGACAATGAGAGATTTGTTATTTATTAGTTTTGAAGTGGTTAAATTTAATATGGTCCTATTATGTATAATCTAAATATGTTATAATTGGTGTGTTTAAATATTTCAAATCAAAGGGAAAAACAACTGCGTAATTTAATTACATAATTTGGTAAAGCATACCGGCGTTTTAAAGATATTAAGATTATTAATGGTGTTTATATTGGACGGAAAAAATTGTAATTTCAGTCAGTTTAAAAAAAGGGAAATTCCCAGAGAGCGGAAATGACTTCATACAATCACTTAGAAGGGAGGTTAAATATAAAAGGGATTCGAAGTCGCAAATCTTTACCTTTGGTCTTTAATTTGTTGAGGTCTATCTTCGATCATCTTCAGTTAGCGTTGACGTAATCAATTTTATATTTATCTATCAGTCATCAGTTGGCGATAGATTAGTTGTGCGTGATTGTGAATTAAAATTATTTTGTGAGTATTGGCCGTTGCTGCAAGGGTAGAAATTAGCGACCGACTTATCCCAATTAATTATCGGATAAGAACAACTAAATAGAGCTGCCATTAATTAGTACTTGTTATATCGTCAGTTGTCATGAAATACATTTTTATACAAGTATAAATGGTAATTTAATAGCTGGTAGAATTCCAGTTATCTGCGAAAAAGCTAAATTAAAAGTTGATTATTTGCCGTAAAATCGCTTGAACTGCAGGAACTAAAATTAGGTGTTCCGAGATACTTCGTTAGATTCAAGTTGTCAAATTATATATCTAACGCTTTTTAAAGTTACAAAAAACGAGTAATTTAAAATTCTATAAGTGCATAGTTAAAAGACAATACATTCTCGTTTATTGGAAAGTGGATAAAAAAGTGTCTGCTGTTAAAATCTATCATCAAAATTAAAAAGTTCATAATCGCCGATTTGAGTGCGAAAGTCGAAAAAAGTTGACCAGTACTTTGTAAGGGTTAAACTATACATAATTTTTAGTTTTTATATGTGGTTACGTCAAACTATAAAAGGATAGTCGATTCAAAAGTACTTTCAATAAACAAAGGACAGTTATGTAAATTAATCTAAGCCTGATTTTTTACTGGAGAAAATAGTTTTAAATAGAGATAAACTTAAATTTGTTTTTCTTTGTTAAACGTGTGGCAATAACCTTGCGTTGAAAATTAATAAATGCTAAAATTGTTTTACGTCACATGGTCTTTCCTTTAAATTCTAAGTAACTAAAAGGATTAGAAAACTAATACCAGTTACGAGAGAAAATTTCAAGGCAATACCTTGAGAAAACAGAAAAGAGTTAAAACAGCGGAGGTATTTCAAAGTAAGAGAATTAATGGAAGTCGTATTTATTAGGGCGTTCAACGTAGGGTCACAAAATTCAGACCTGAAAGTAAAAATTCGAACCGTAAATACACCATAAATCAGATGTAAATTGGGATAAGTAGTTCTGTAGGGTTAAAGAAGGCAGTTAGATATAACTTCCGTATCGGCTTGTTGAAAAAGATACAAATTAAGATACGGGGCGAATTTATAAAATTATTTAACATTAGTTTTTGGCGAGTTCAACATAAGGCTCGGTAAATTCAAATAATTAAAATCGAACATCCCGTTATAATTTGTCGCATCAACGTGAGACAGAAAGGCTTACACGAAAATAAGCATTACAGTATTTTTGTTGCTCCAACACAGGGCTAATTAAACTTCCCATTAATTTGAAATTTATTTTTCAAATTGTTTATAAATTATAGATATTAGACCGAGATTTAATCTTATACGTTAATGTTCGCAAAAAATGTTTTAAATGATTTATCTTAAACTAATGACGAAAGATAAGATTATCAGCCCATTTAAAGGGAAAACATCCCCAGCCGGGGCATATTAACGGCTAGATTTTTAGTTGCTTATACGCGCATATAAACGTCAAGAAATCTCAAGTCATTCTCGAATGTGAAACATTTCGGTATCATTTTAACTCACCCTAAGCTTCCGCTGTATAGTCATTGTCAGTAAATTAATTAGTTTTTTGTTACAGTAAACTAAATGAGATTATTTATAAAGAACATAGTAGTTTCCCAACGTGTAAATGTATCTGTTCATAATCCTAGTGCGTGATGTAAGGGCTCCACATTTTAGTAGCAGATTTTACGGCAAAGGTACGGCGTACCTTTGTCCTGACCTATTCTAGCGTACTAGTAAAATATGATGCTCGTACTATCAGTACATTAAGAGCGTAAAAAAAATTAAATCGCGTTTTATATTATTAATTGCGTCAAAAATAGTTTATACCAATATTGAGAAACTGTCAGATATGTAAAATATTTTTTATTGAATCAAATATTGAAAAATGTATGAATTAAAACATTTCAATAAAATTAGCAATAACGCTTGTTATGAGTCACGAAGTGGAAATTTCCACGAAGAGTCAGTTACGCTGCTAGTTTGAATTACGCACTCGGAAATGAGAACGAATTCTAGAATTTCCCGAAGTACTCTCAAGGTTACAGTTCTTTGTATAATTATGACTAGCTTGTAACAATAACGAAAATAAAAACGCTATAAATAAATCAGCAATAAATGCGTATCTGTGAAATAAATATTTAAATTATAAGAACTTGTGACTTTTGTTACAAATGAATAGAAATATTTTTAAACTATGTAAGTTATTAAAATTACTTTGAATCCATTTTTAAATAATTATCAATATATATAATGGATTATAATTAGTATGTGTTAAATTTTTCACTTTTGATCTTTGAATCGAGATTCATATATCAAGTCTAAAGTATAAAATATTTTCCTTAAAAATAACATAATGCAACTTCATTTATCATATGCGTCATTGTAAGAAACATTGTTATTAAACAATGATTAATGATATTAAATCTAAACTTAATTTATTTTATATCTAATCTAACAAAAAGTATATTTGGTTACACAAAAGTGTTTAGTTTAGTTCCTAAAATAATGATTGCAATAAACTTGTATATTTTATATGATACTCATATTTCAGATAATTTGAAATAATAGAAGATTGTTGGAATTTAATTGGTACATGTAAAATTTGACATTTAATATTTCTTTCAGTAGCGTAATAAAAAATAATGTAAAGTTTTAATAAAAACATATATTTTGTACATTATTATCTATAACCATCATGTGATAAGTATTGAACTTCTTGGATTCGTCTCAAAGTGTCCGTTGTAGCTATACACAAGAACTTTTTCCTCTAACAAGGGAATGCCGTGAAGTATCGTCTGCCAATTTTGATAAAATTTTGGATACAGATCGGGTGAAAATAAGGGACACGTTTTCTTTTATATCTGGTATAAAGCCCATTTAAGGGGTGAAAATCGTCCTCAAATTTCACGGTTTTTTTGTGTTTCTGCAAATAACAAGAAAATAACTCGTAGATAAATAGTATAAACTGACACCACATCTATTTTCTTAGTAATTTTACTCTAACTATACAATTTTTTTAAAATCCTAGACAAATTACCCCTCCCATCCAATCCCAATTTCAGGGTTATCTCGTAATACCGTATTGCAATCGGCATAAAAAATGTTATAGAAATTCTGCACATCACGCTTTATATTTAATTACGCATTATCATTTTAAAAACATTGCACCAGAAAGTTTGATCTTGTTTGTATTGCGGTTAAAATGATAATTTTACGTTACACTTAAATAGATTAAAGATCTACCCCAACACTGCAACACTTTGCAAACCCGGTAGAAAGTTAAAATGTACTCCACATATTTCTTTGAAACTTGAAAACTCCCGTAATAGATATTAAAAGACACATACTTTATATATTTTAGATTAAATTTATCAAATTTATTTCTAAATTTAACTGCATCCATGTTTACCAATCGCGAAAAAGTATTTTTCAATAACTATCGTAGTGATCTATATTTGTAACGATATAAAATAAGTTTGTACCAACTAATTCGCTGTTACTAGATTTGAACATTTAAATTAAAAACGTTATATCGAAGTTTTCAACATGGGAAATCTTGGTTTCTATAAAGAGAGAAGTATCATTGTAAAATTTATCGTTAGTTACAAGACTACTGCATTATAACATGCATATTAATCCAATAAATGTGTTAAATTTATTATTGGCTACTTTTATGCCACTACATTTATCAAATTCCACAGTAACATCAAGTGAAATCGAATTAAAAGAATACAGAAATAATACCACGTTCTTCAATCATAGATAAAATAAAGGGCGTGGAATAATCTGAGGTACTGGAGTTTGAAGCACAATCTGTAGAAGATAGTGAATAGGCGTATAAGATGACTAATTCAACATATGCAGCGAAATCGCTAGAAGATTGAGATTTTAAATATAAAAGAAATGCACTCACATTTTGGAGAAGTCGTGCAAATGAAAATTTGAAGTTGGCATCTGTCAATATGTGTTCCCTATTTTCATCCAATCTATATGCAAAATTTTATCTAAATCGGCGGAGGACATTTGGCGGCATTCACTTGTAAATAAATTCTAAAGCAAACGTAGCAAATAGCACTGAGGGTGTAATGACTAAACAGTTTTAATGACGAAAGACAGACACTCGTCATTTGGCTTGGGTCTAGATTTTCAAGCAGGTGTGTACATGTCTCAACAATTAGTCTCTAAGTAATTTTTTTAAACTGAAATGAGTAGAACTACTGCAGAACAAAATTCTCAAAAAAGTGACAATTATTGTGAGAACGTAATTTGTTTATCCACAAATGCCAAAATGCATTGTAAAAATGTCCGGGATAAAAAAATGTAAATAATTTCAGAGAAATGTAAAAACTTTGTTACAAATTACAGTAAATTTCTGGAATAATTTCTCTGATGTTATTTTAAATTAAACATTGCACAATTAAGTAAGGAACAACGAAACGTATAGTATGACGTTGGGCCGACGCACTATGGAAAAAGATAGAACAAGCCCAGAGCATAACTTACTTTTACAAAAGTTTTGCTTTCCACGAAATTTAATACTTATTAGGTAGTGAAAATGTAATTTTTTGATTTATAATGTTGCTACTACATTCAAAGCGTTATATCATTAAATTATGACCCAAAAAGTTTTTATTACTACATATTTGTAAAAAGGAAATTTAGTATACATTTAAAAAATATTAAAATTAATTTGATAATGCTAATTAATAAACGATGTATAGTACAAGTATAGTACGAGGTACTTTAACTTTGTCTTGACTTTTCGTTGTTAGCTACACTTGCCTAACATTTAAATTTTATGCCATTTTGAAACTCATGCTTAATTTAAACGTTACAATTTTACTTTCCAGAAAATGTTTTTGTTTAGATCTTGGAAAAATGTAACGTGTAAACGCACTAAAATTGAAATCTAATTAAAATTGCATAATTTTTTTTAATTCGATCTTGTTATATTTTTCAAGGTCAAATATAAAATTTTTTAGTTGTTTATTTCGAATTTTAGCGGAATTTTTATTTGGATGTTGCAATGACCATCATTTGGCGATAATTGATCAACCCGTTTATTACAAATAAATGCCAACACTTGTAATTCTTAACCATAAATATGTGGTAAACTTGTAGTTTATTTTACTATTTTAAAACTAGATAAAGTAGTTGAAATCTATCCAAGACAAATAATTAATTATCATTTAACAACAATGAAGTTAGTATTAAAACTAAAGCTTCACCAAAGATTAAAGAACAATAAAATTAAAGACTCTATAAAGCACGCTCAATTTCTTTATATTTAAATGACAATATTTTTTTCTAGAAATACAAAATAAGTGCAACGTTTAAATCCATCTTCAGACATACATTAATGACATATGAAAAAATCAGCTGCCGAAGCTTGAGGTTTTGGAAATTATGAAGACAAATATGAAAGTAGTCCATATACTAGAATATTAAATTTGCAGCTTTCGCGCAGTACTGTTTCATTACGATATGAGTAGTTATCAATTGACTTTTGGGGTCTTAGATAATGAAATTTATCATTAACTTGTTTTGTGAAAATAAGCTTGATAACACTGCACTGATATTTCCTGAAAAAGCGTAAGAATCAAATTATCGTTGAACCGTGCGCCAACCGCAGGTATACTGTACATATGCACATGCTTCAATCAATAATCAGTTGATGTTTAATTAATTAAAATTACAATATATTCTCTAACACAACATTGTCAAAGTATCTTTGAGAATGAATACTTTTACATTTTCAAAACGTGAAATAATTCTTGCCTATATCGAAGGCGGAAGAAACGTTTCAGGACTAAATCATTATTTGCGAGAAAAACATTTTCAGAAGACAGTAATATACCCATAACTGATGATTTACAAAAAAAATTAATCCCTCAATTCAATAAACGCTAGAGACGGATATCGGGCAAGAATGATGTTTTTCTTAGAAACAATAGTGATTGGTTAGACCGCGAATATTTAATAACTTTACGAAAGTCCGAAGATAAATCTGAAGACTCATCAGATTCCATGCCAACTAGTTCTACTGGAGAATGAGGAATGCCTTACGTGTCTTATGAAGACCATGCAAAATTAAGCAAAAAGCGTAAAAACACTACATTCTAAATGAATATAGATCAGAGCATATCTATAATAAATACACTCAAAATTTACGATAAATGGGAAGTGATGAAGCAAAGCTTGTGGAAGCTATCAAATCTGCGGATATTGACAAGAAGAAATCGATTTTAAAACTAATTTAAGAGGGCGCCAGTCAAAACGAATTAAGTTTTTTCATTGATTTAGATTTGACTAAATCACAATATTCGTAGCTGAGGAATCTTACGAATGAAAAAATTGTTGCTTATTTCCGCGTTATTACAAGGTCCAAAAGAGTGAATAGAGATGTTACCTACGGGTCAGTCCATGTCAAATCATCCAGCTAAATATTGAAATGCAACCCACGTTCTCAGAATGTCATGAAATTTTTTATATGTGTTCTACTTGCCACTCTTA
>JAHWXV010190580.1:0-14460 GCA_024586415.1 Phrixothrix hirtus | reverse complement strand
TGAAAGTACAATGAACTTACAATTCCAATCATATGTTATTATGGTCTATTTTTGATTGCATTCTTTATCTATGCTAAAATATTTAATTATAATTGTTTTATGGGTTATACATTTTAATATATATACTAATTCATAATTTAAACTATATTAATTAAATAAATCATGATTTACTGATCTTGTATCGATATATTTTGATACAGAAAATATGAATATCGATCTGACGATTAATCAAGGTCTAGGCAAATCGTGACAATGTAACAGCGCGATAAAATAACTTACAAGTGCCTCCGATATTTCTCGAAACATGAATAGCGTTTTCGGGATATCTGAACGTAATTGAATAAGTATTTCTTTCCACAGATACACGCAGTTAAAAAATAGTCACTGAGTAAAATAAAGTCACCTAATTTGAATTTGTTGCAACAAACCGAATTAACGCAATAACAAAATATGCAAAAGTATTTAATTCATTCAAAATAATCAAAATTATAAACCGGTCCAAAAGAATTACTTTTACAATTATTGCAAATTTCTATGAAACTAAACAAAATTATAAAGAAACCCTTGACTTATTACTTAAACATAACTTTCGTTATCCCAAACGCTAATAATGTTAATTGCTATGAAATTTATCTTTACATTACCAAATCGACTTTACACATTACTATCATCAATGACTTTTCAATAATTTACATTGTATGTAACCAAATAAATAGTCCAAAAATATGTTTGAAAATATAAAAAGAAATAAACAATGGATATGGTACAAAGGAAAGTAAATATTTCATTACTAACCCTCCTCAAGAAGGTATTAGGCGACGGCTACCATATAAGCGAGACTCTGTGTCGTTAAATTTGGGGTCGGAACTCTTAGAAAACGGTGAGACAACCTCCAAGTAGTCCCTGGGATATATGAACGCCAAAAAGGTTCGGAAGCCAGCTGATGATGAAGTAAAATAATCACTGATTTCTGATCTTCAAACTAACGTACCATAAACACCAACTACCATCGAAAATTAATAACAGTGGAACCAAAACCAAAAAATTAACAACGGATGGCAGATTACATAAGTCGACCCAGGCCGCATCCTAGGAGTCCTAACAGGCTTCTATTCCATCGTAATTTCCATTGAAAAAGATCCTTCGCGGGAACTATCATTCTCAAAAAATACGTTCGAAAACGACGTTCGAGGCAATTTATGTCCCGTAACCAAAACACTATACAAAATAAGAAAGAATAATTAAAATAAATTATCTACAAGAGATCATTCGCCTTTTAACTTACCTCGTGTGTAACACAGGTGTCCAAAATCCAAAAGCATAACAACCCAATACTCAATCCGCTCGTATAGCAATGCCCAAGACGACACGCGGTCTACTTCGATTCGTGCTTCTCAACATTGAAAAGTGCCGCAACAAAAGGTACGAATGAAATCGGCGGTACACAAACCAATTAAAAATGAATTTGGTTTAATATAATTCTCTAACCAACATAATTAAATGAACCTTATATGGGATAAATAACGATATAAGCTGCTTCCAAAATTAACTAGGCCGAATAAAAATTAACAATAGAATTTAAATTGTTACAACTGCCATATTTTATCGAAATTATTAGTATTAATCAGTGAATAACGTCATTTTGTTTTAATTATCTTGCTAATATTTTATTTATTTTTACTTCAAATATATTATACCTACAAATTACGTGAAAATATGTTGTATATTTTCACTTCAAATATTTCGGTGGTTGTTTTATATAACGTTTGTAATATTTATTTTTATAAATATTAATATTTCACGGGGCGCGTCGATTTTATGAAGGTATCATAATCACATTTATCAATAAACAGGCATTCGCTTTTAGTTTAGGAGCATTATACATACATGTTATATACGTATTATACCTTCCCGATTACTATAGAAGTATTCATCCATATTTACTGTTTACTATGTTCCTTGTAACCCCATGATAAGGTTCTATAGAAAACAATAGCAATTTAATATGCTTTACAAAGTTACTTGAATAAGATAGAAGCAACATAATTAGAAGGGGGAAAAGTAATTACAAGTTTCAGCGACTAAACTGTAACGGAATTAACACGTGACTCTCTAGTTAGAGAAACGTAGTTGTAACGGTGATAAACAAGTAATATATACGTAAATGCTATTCCCCATTTTAGTTGTAGAAACGTTTTAGGAGAATTGAAATGGATAATAACCAAACACCTTGAAGTCAACTTAAGAGTTGTTAATACGTTTCAATAACTAAAAATGCTTGTAGGGATTGTTTCTTGTGCACAGTTTTGAGCTATTGACGCCATATTCGACTTGTATAGATGTATATAATTGATCACTAATTGGCATATAGTAATCGCAGTATTCATTGTACCACTAACCTTTGAAATCATGTACTGTTGATTTAGCGCTAGTTCTCCTTACGCTTCAATAATTCGTCGACCCAACGAATTTCCTTTAACTTAATTTGATTTATCAGTACTAACTATAGCGTGTCAATTTATTAAAATACAATGTAAAAAGATTCATAACTTAAAAGAACTGAAGAATAAAATTTTACAACGCAAAGATCAATAAACATGTGTACAAAGAAAGTTTGTTGTTCAATCAGTATGTACATTTATCAGATAGCGGTCGTGCGTTAAGGTTGCATCCAAATGAGTGTCGATGGAATGCTACTAAGAATGAAGTCGGTAAAATACTAGAAGCAAACTTAAAATAAAATGAATGAATATGACTAGTAACCAAATATGCTTTTGTAAGGTAGATTAAAAACGGTTCAAAATAATTTAGAAATAGTCCAATTGGGGCCACATCGTATACCTAGAGAGACAAAGAATAAACGGACTTACCTTTAGTAAAGAGTTCTGTCATCTGTTTACACCCAAAAGGGTGGAAGGTGACAAGTATAGGCAATAATTTGTACAAAATCCTAATTATGAGAATAGACATGGACTGTGATCACCCTGTATATACTTGATTTATTTAAAGAAAGCATTGTATTGTGACCAGTATTAGAACTGCCATAACAAATTGTATCACTAGCAAGTAAATAGAAATGAGCTTTAAAGATAATTTTGTTTTATTGGCCGACGACATAAAATATGTCGCAGGCAAACATAAATACAGGAATTGACTAAGTTGCCACATACTGTTGTAGGATTAAAATTAAGTAAGGGCGTAAAACAAAGCTTCCGTTAGGTTTACTACATTTAATTATAAACCTAATACAGTCTATATTGGCAATAAATCAAAACAAAGACAGTTGTTACTTTTTTATATTTGATAGCTCACATGTTGATACTATTAAAGTGTGATGCAACTTATCCGTAAATTCTATAATTGTTTATTTAAAACGATGTCTTAAAGTCATTAACAAGTATAATGATAAAAAACGATAAAAAAGGGAACAGCTCAAAGCTGAAGTTCTATATATTTACCTTGGCTGCATGTATAAATGAAATTAGCAAAAAGCCACGCTTTAGATTCCGTGTATATTGTAATGTCGTTTGGGTTTCTATCCTAACAAACACGATTTAGGTAAAACAAGATATGTAACTAATGAAATCAAATGCAATTCAAGCTTAAGTGAATTAAATTGTAGAGAGGTTGTCTAAATTTCCTAACAGATGACTAACAATTTTGAATTCAACCATTCATTTTACTAACGATTTAAAAATTAATTATTTATGGAATAACAATCACTTTACAGCCAAAAATAGATACAGAAATTTAATTCCAGATATCTTAAAATAATTGAATTGGCACGAAGCGTGAATGGGCCCGCAAATTTATCAAGTAACTTATTATATATAACGCGTGTCCCAGAAGTCTTGAAATCAGGCTTGGCTGTGAAATGAAGCTACATGTCTTATCTTGAATCGCACAGCATTAGTTAGATAACCAAATTTCACCGGTACTACGGGTTAAAAGCGTTACAGTTAGGTTAAATCAATATTGGTCTATTGAGAATATTGACTATTGTGTGATTTTGAGGTTATGTATGTTATATAATGCTGTTTTTTACTTAAATTCAATTGTTATAAATCAAACACTTTGTAACAAGCTCAAGAACTACAATTTATTTTATAGTGTTATGGATATAATTAAAACTGACAAAAATTCCACAATTATAACAAACGTTGAATGTGTTGCCCGTTTTCATCTTATCAAACACATTTTGTAATATTCTGTCTTTTATTTCTTCACATCTTCTTATTATATTTACTTATTGTGTGCACAAAATCTCTAAATTCAGAATTTTTTGGGTGTAGAAAGATAAAGAAGTCTAACTGGGTTAGATCACAAGAACGCAGTGGAAGTCTCTCCTTGCTTATTAACCTGTCGCCGAAGAACTTGTGCAGATATTTTAGTGTTTCGTGGGCAACGTGCAGCCTAGCACAATCCTAGTGGAAAACGTCGTTTTGGAGTTTATTATTATGAAGTTCATTAATAAATTGTCGCAAAACAGCATCTCTATAAGTAACAGAATTTAGATTACCGTCAAAAAATATTGGGACAGCAATTCTTCGCCTTGACATCGTTAACTACACATCAATTTTAACTGGATGCAAAGTAGCCTCTCTAAAGAAATGCGGGTTGTCAAGGCTCCACATATACATGTTCTGAGCATTTAGATATCTATTCAAGTGAAACCAAGCCTCGTTTGAAAAAAATTACAGTACGCCAGTCTTTTATTATAATCTGGTGGTAGAAGTTCTTGGTACATTTGCAACTTATACGAATGGACATGAAGATCTTGACAAAATACCCTATTGGCGAGGTACGTTTTAAATCTACCTGTTGTGGAAGTCTTCTAAATTGCAGGATTAGGATCTTCTTGTATTGCATTTTTAACATTATTTATAACGTTCACATTTCTAGCACGAGGTCTTCCGCTTCGTGGTTTATGACTAATATTCCCATTGCTGTGAAAACAATCAACTGATCATAACACTTGCCTTCTAAACTGATTCCTGTTAAATACAGACAAAGGCAACCGTTGTTTAAATTCTGCTATGCAATTATTGATATTGTACTTTCATTCCAAATTTCCTATAAGCGTGAACATTTCAGGTTTAGTAAATAAGAAATACAAATTTGGTAGTAAATTGCAATAATAAGTAACAACTAATAAAAATTGCATTTGTTGGTTATTTGTTTTTATTTCAATTTTAATGCGCGTGAAGTAAGAAAAGACTTACCTTGTCAAAGTCACGGTCAGAGTTGATTCCAAGACTTCTGGTACACGTTATTTACCAGCATAAACAGTTGGCAAACTACACTATTCGGCTTCATCTAATGTTGCATTATTTATCGCTTCTGTGCAACGTTTTTTCTTTAGCAATTGTAACTTGCAAACTCCTACTTAAGATTCATAATAAATAAATTTTATAAAACCGTTCCGTTGTATTTTTAAAGCAAAGCTCCAGTAACCAATAATTTTTTATTGATCAAAAGCTGCACGTTCCGTGCCTTTGAATGGACAATCTTTTGATTCACGCTCATTATTCCTTACTGCTAAAATAAATTCAAGTTTAAGTGTATACGAAATTTATTTTTTTTGAAAACATAGCTGGTATAAAATGCTAATGAATTAGAAAAGTGGTAAACCACATTATCAAGTTAATGAACATGGATTAAAAATTTATTTATTCTACAAAGTAATAGATTTACTTACCAAAAGAAACGCTTTTACCAGGTACTTGGCGTTTTTAGAAGACGATTTTCTATACAACATTCAGTAAAAATTAAGCAAATAATGAAAACTGCTCGATTGATTTGTACATTCCCTAATATTGTTTTGTAATTCAAATACACTGCGGCAAAAAGCTCTTAATACAATTTATCATGTACTACAATGCAAGCTGTGACGTTACGGTTTTGTATAATTATGTCGCAGGGAAAAATTATTTATATTTTGCTTGTACAGGTAGTCATCGTGAAGGGTACGTTCTTTTTACAGTACTCGGAATGAAGGCAGACTTTGTCGTTTGTACCTAACTGGATTAGTTTGTAAATAATAAGGCAATAAACCTTCATAGGTCGTATATTGTTCTAATAAAAATAACTGAATGATTGATTATGGGGTAGAAATATCTCCAAAATAATAACGAAGAGTTTAAATGATTATACAATTACAATCCAGGTATTTAATGTTAAAACAAATATATACAAAGTGAAATTAATGAAACGATGTGATTGTTTAACTGTTGTTTGCATCTACAACAATGACAATTATTAAGTTTTCCGACACAAAGTCCAATTAACAAATGTGTTTAATTATTACTGATGGCAGTCAGTTTGCCTTAGCTATTATCCGTTTTAATAACGGTCGGATGTTGCTACTGGATTAGTATGAATGAAATTAATTAGCACTTTTCGTAAGGAGGCTTAATATCAATGGTAATTAATTTCTAGAAGTCTTAAACAAATGCTACAATGTTTTTAGAAGTTGTCTAATAAACGAATCTTGTATTAACGTTTCTTATATTGATGTATTAAAAACGGTTTACGAACGATTTAAGGATTTATGTACTCCTGATACATTTACTTTTGCAGTCTGAATTCATCTAAAACGCTAGCTTTTGTGGCACGATTAACCAAAGCTCTCGTTACCGAATCCGGAGCGTTGCCCTGGCTACTTCCGCGGTTAGACGTTGTACGGTGACTTCAGGATACTCTAGTCACCTTATAGCCACAAGCAACTTTCTAACTAGTTAACATTTACAACCTTTCAAGTGCAAACCAGGTTCGTAGGCTCAGTCATATATTTTAAATCAAACGTTGATTGATCATATAATCCCGCCATGAGCATGCAACTCGATGACTCCGATTTCACAGTCGAAATCGAAGTGTTCTAAACCCTTCAGAATAGCTTCATTTATACTAATTCTATGTAGCGGTGTCTTTATTCCACAAACGTAAATTTGTTTGCTCTTTCTTGCCAGCGCTTCGCGATAATTTGTTGTAATCGAACTTGCGACAACTGGCGCAATAATATTTAAAATGATGCAATATTATGCCCATATATAAAATTACCTTATATTATATAAATACAATATTTGCAGTTCATCTAATTCTAATTAGACAAGCTACTGGATTTACAGGATTACATGGTGATTCAGTAGGCGTGGACAATACTCTAGGGGCTCATTAGGCAAGTGATTTATAGTAAAAAATTATAATATACACATATCCGATTCTTAAGGGTTACTGAGATAATGAGGAATAACTGTTTATTTATAACTGCAGATTACATCCAAATGCTATGAAAAATAACAACGAACACATTCTGTCGAACAATTTATTCGTGAGTAGTAAGTTGTCTTATCTTCACGATTTATGTCAGTTTAGTGTACTAATGATTATTATTATCAATAGTAGTTTAAATAATGGAGTCTGAAAGAAAAAGTCTACTTTATTCCAATCGAAAGTCAAAAGTATTTAATAAATCGGCTTCATCAAGCTGCTGCAGAAATTCGTCCCTGTGAAGCATGTATACAACTTAACGGCAACCACTTTGACAATTATTGTGATTTTTATTTGTTTTTATCGTTTTCTGTTAGATAGTTATTTTTTTTAATGTCGTTTACTGACTAAGCAGTTTTTAATCATTATCTCAGTAACCCTTAGGAATCGCATATGAGTATATTATAATTTTTTTACTCCAAATGACATGCTTAATGAGTTATGACCACACGTTTCAAACCACCCGGTATATATACATTATTTTAATTATTATTTTAATTATTAAACGTTTCCTGCACTTTGGGATTTTTTTAAAGTCTTTTACATTGCCTTTTTTGAACTTAATTATTAATTACATCAAAACGTGCGATACTGAATGAGTTTTTTATAGTCGAGATTTTTGTTATACGAGGGTACTTTACAAAGCTATATCTTGATATAAAGATTATTGATAAAAAATTAAATATAATACATTAATTAGATGTGCGTATTTACAAATTACATACGAATAATGAAAACAGCAAACATAACCTAGTACAAATAGGGATTGAAGTTGATTTCATATACCATAATTTTTATAAAGTGGCGAGTATTATAATTCTCAACATTTCAATGACCACGATGCTTCACTATCAAAATACCCACTGTGCTAATAAACTTGTAAATTTTTGAATGGCAATTGGAGTACCAAGATATCCATCCTTTGCCTCCTTCGGAAAAGTTCCTTTTGAAACGGGTTTTTTTGTCGACGGTACGTGCACGTACCGACTGCCCTTGTGAGTGAAGAGTGGTTCTTTTCTGAGTTTTATTTCTGAAAAATTTCCAGAAGTTGTGGCAAGCATTGCAACACCTTTGCAATGCCTTCTGCGAATGTACCACACTCCTTAGTGGCTTCCACCAGGAGGCAGCCCGCTTGAAGGAGCTTTTCCAGCGTTATTGGGCTGTTGACGGATTCTTTAGGAGTGGAATCTCTTGATACCCTTGTGGCTTCCCCTTTAAACTCCAGCGGCGCAGTTCATGCTGCTACGTGGTGGGCGTGGGTCTTCTGCGGCTTGGGCTACAGGTCTGATTTGGGGTTGTGGGCGCTTCGGACACCCCTTATAACTGGCGGTGTGTCCGCCGCCGCAGTTGAAGCACTTCGGCGGGTCCTCTCGGCGCTTTATGCACTCGACCGTGCTGTGATTCTCGCCGCACTTCACGCACTTTGGTGCAGCGTCACAACGTCGTTGCGTATGTCCAAATACCTGGCATCTGTGGCATTGTACCACGTATTTAGATCTACGCAGGGATTCAATTGTGATACACAACCCTAAGATGGCCTTAAGGTTGTATATCGCCTTCCCTTCGGGGATTTTTTCGACCTCCAGGTAATTAAGAGGCATCGGCACTTTATCTGCTCCCCTGTGCATCCTTTTGACGAATAAGACAGGGAGTCCTTGCCGTAGTAGGTCTTCTTTTATGTCGTCGTTGGACAATTCCGCTGGTAGTCTGCGGACGACTACCCTCAGTGGTTTCTCTTTATTCAGGAGAAACGTGTGGAACTGAAGTTCCTTTTCTTTCAGAAAAGCGGTGGGTTCTCTGAAGTCATCTTCATTGGCGAGTTGTATGTTTATGCCAAGAGCCACATTCTTGGCATTTCTGACGTTTACTCCCAGTTTTTTGAGGTTGCTAGCGACCTCAAGCCACTGGTCCTTTTTCCTGACGACTACTGGCGGAAAAGGTGGCCTTCTCCTCTCTCGGACGGGATCTTGTGGTTGGTCTGCCAGCAAGTCGAGCCTGTTGGCCGTGGCAATTTTGGCTGCAGGTCCATGAGTGACCTGCTTGGCGGGCTTTCTCTTCCTCACTTTTTGCTGTTGGAAACCATCATCAGCTTCCATTTTTGTGGCTTCTTCGGAGGAGTGCTCGGCTTCCTCCGTCTTCTTTATAACTACTACTTCGGCAACTTGCTGAGAAATTGTTGCCGCAGGCGTCGGAGTGGGTGTTTGTGCTTGCTTCTTCATAGCAGCTGACCTTTTCGGGATTGCACTAGTACTGGCTGGTGCAGGCTTCTTGACTTCTTGATCATGCCCTGGGATTTCTTATTACTGGACATACTTGATCTCCGCCAGCAGCTTGTCGATTCGCTCATTTCTAGTCAATGCAACTTCTTTGCTGACTACGGGATTCGAAGGATTCGCAGCCATGGAAGTGGCGATGGTGATGCCTCTATTACGCTATAAGCGTCTTTTCTATAGCTCTTCGTGGCAATGCCATGAATCTGCCATTGCGAAAGCACTCGAATTCCAAAAAAGCGCAATTCACAATATAAATGTTGCTTGTACTGCACCCGACCCACCGCTACAAGTAGAAGGGGCCTAAGGCACAGCACAATAGAGCTCAAAAGGTACAGTTGTCAAAGAACACGTGTGCACTCGATGACAGCTGAGGCGAAATTCTATCCTCTCTCCAAATTTTTGTAACACTCAATAATTTTTCGACGTTTTGTTACTGCATTGTAGTGATTGTTATTTTGGAGCTTATTTTTCAAATTTTAATGTCTGTAAAGCAACCTGTAGAATTTTTTGCTTGCTTATGGTTAATTAAAGATTTGTTATATTATACCAATGTGAAGCTTTCATTTTGCGGTGTATCTATTTAATTTATTTTACTTCCCCCTGTTTTACATCCTGAAATTTACAGAAGATTGCTTGGGTATAAAACAAAATTGAACTAATCGTTGTTTATTTAGAAAACTTTCAATCTAACTTGATGCTCTTGCTCATTTTAAGTACACTATTTATTTATTTTAAATAAGATATATTAAGAAGTCGAATGATTCGAACCATTGCAGCCTTAATTTTAAACGTGCGCGATCAATTTTGACCAAATAAAAACGTTTGTTTTTAATAAAGAGCGTCACTATATTTGCTACAAGACTTACGCTATTATTTAAATCTTACACAGAAATTGTAATGTTAGACTTCTGTTATATAAACTACTTGGGTCTAAAAATTGGGAAGCATTATAATGTCGAATAACGAGGCCTGATTTAAAATTCGGTAAGAACTCTATGTATCATATTCTGACACTGTCATGTTCTGAAGATTTTCCCTGCCGCTCATAAAAGGATTGGGTTACAAGATAAAAACATTCTTTTCAGTAACTGTTCTATTACATTTTGTTTGCTGTTTACATCAAATCTAAGAGCGACTTGAATATGTTTAACGATATTAGTTCTAATTTCTTCTAATGGGTCCATGGAATTGGGCCGATAATTTTTAATAGTTGTACGAACGGAGTCTTTCCAGAAAAATCTTTATTTATTTAAGTTTTTTGAAAATTAGGATATAATTGTTGGTATATTATGCCAAAGGTTTTCACCTAAACCTTATTAATGGTTGTCATCTTCAAGGCTATATTAAAATACCAGTATAAGGTATAAAATATGGGCGCTATAATACACTATTTTGTACAAAATAAAATAAGCTTACTTATACTCGGGTTTTCTAGTTAAAATTGTTTAAAACAATTCACAGCAGATCTAATCTTCGTCATGGGATTGAAAATACTTTAAATTTTTCAATTAAGTTGTCAACAGCGCTTTTTTATAAGACGCGAACTTGTATAGAATTACTATATAAATAAATAACAGAAAACGGGGTTAACTTACAGTGTGAAAAAATAAACGTTTAAGTCACTAAGACAAACTTATAAATAATTTGGCTTCATAGATATTTTAAGAACAATATTATTTTCTTTTCATGATTAATGAAAGACACGAATGAGAGGTAAAAGTATGCGATAATTCAAAATATACAGGATGTCCGGTAATTGCACCGACAACATTTAACTGTAGATTGTAGGAATGAAATGATAACGATCTGTGAAAAAAGTTAGGTAAAAATGTTTTCACTTATCGAGTTATAGGTCTTCAAAGTTTACACCAAAAAAGTGGTAATTCGTTAATTGTGTTGAAACAGGTTAAGCTATTAAAATGCAATTTGACGCATGAGTTTATCTTATTGAAGTAGTCTTTTTGAGAAAATTTCGTCGATATTGTAAAATTCCATCGTGGGTCTTTGTAAGGTAACTATCCTTCAAATGTGAAGAAAAACTTTTGAAGTTAAAATTGTCCCATTTCAATTTTTCTAATGAAATTACCAGTCAATTACAAAATAAATTATTTCTTATAAAAAATCCCCTAGCCTAGCCATTTTTGAGTTGATCAGTTTATTTACAGGTCTATTTACTCTTATTGAGTTTAGTATTGCTAAAAAGGTTGATTGATCAGAGTTGACACGACATATCATATCACCGTCACTAACCGTCAGTTAGACAATAAATCTGAAAACAGTTAAGAACTTTATTTCCTGCCATAATTCTTTTGTGTATTGTATTAATTGACTTCATGAAAACAGTTAATAACTTTATTTTCTCCCTTAATTTTATCTTCAACGTGGAGTATACATTTAACCAACTGGTTGGTATGAATTTAATTTTGACTGAGTACAGAATAAACGGTCGAGCAGCAGCAAGAACGCAAACCGAGAGATTCCCAAATAGGCGCACCTGTCATCATTGAAGGTTTTCTTCAATTTACGGGAGGTTCAGGGAGTGTGAGATGTTAAAATGATCAACTGTCAATGCCGGTCGACCTCGACAATAGGAGGCGGATGTCGAGGAAGACATATTGAATACTGTGGAAAATGTGCCGACTGAAAATATTCACAATTTAAGCAGGCAATGGAATGTGTCGAAGTATAACGTCCATAGAACACTTCAAGAACAGTTACTTCGACTTCTCCATGTTCAACGGGTTCAAGTATTATTGCCAGTAGATTATGCTCCTCGTATAGAATTTTGTACCTGGTTAGTAGATCGATTTGTTGAAGAGAATTGATTTCTCGAGACAATTTTCTTGACTGATGTAACATTTTTCAACAGAAATAGAATTGTAAATTTCCATAACTTTCATTTGTGGATGAACGAAAATCCCAAGAAAACTCGAAAAACTTCCTTTCAGCGACAATTTTCAATAAATATTTGGGGTGGAATCGTCAGTGATATTTAAATTGCCCATATGCGTTACATGGAAACTGAGTTGTGAATCTCATTTAAATTTTTTTTCAAAATCAATTGCCAGGACTATTGAAAGATGTTCCAATAAGCATCTATCGTCAAATCTTATACATGTACGAAGGTGCACCTTCCCATTACACCAATTCAGTTCAGAGGTACCTAAGTGAACAATATCCTGATACATAGATTTGTAGAGGACATGATGCTCCAATCAGGTGGCCAGCTCAATGCCCGGGATATAAACACCAATAAACTTTTCTGTGGGGAACTGTAGAACAAAAAGTTCATCGCGCACCTGTTGATAATCAGGAGGAATTGTGGGCCAGGATAGTTGAAGCATTTAATGAAAATCAACATACCCCGAATATTCTTTAAAACATTGGAACTTCGTCGTTGCGCAGAGAAAATTCTTGCAGACATTATAATGGCGGACATTTTGAACAATTACTAAAATAAGCAGGCCCCAAACCGAGTGTATAATTCTAAATCTTTCGGAATGTTTCTTTTGTATTATGTTTATTATTTATTAAAGTCATACCTTACATTCTCCATTCATTTTATTTCCATGAGGTATTGATATTGGGAGGTTCACAACGTAACACTGTTAATGGCAGCGTTATGACAGGTGATGGCAACTCTGAGCATTCAAGCTTTTCGTCAATACCAAACTTAATAAGAGTAAATAGACTTGTAAAAAACTCGATTTACACGAAAATGGTTAAGTGTAGGGATTTTTTATATGAGATGATTTCTTTTGTAATTCAATGGTACTTTCATTGGGAGAAATTGAAATGAGACAATTTTGACATGAAATGTTTTGCTGCGCATTTGAACGATGGATACCTTACAAAACCTCATGATGTAACTTTACAACATTGACGAAATTTTCATAGAAAGTATACTTCAATAAGATAAACTCATGTGTCAAATTGCATCTGGACAGCTTAAATGGTTCCAACAAAATTAACGAGTTACCACTTTTTTGATGCAAACTCTGCAGACCTATCTCTTGATAAGTAAAAACATGCGTGCGTGCTTATGTACGTGTATGCGCGTGTGTTTTTGATTATGAATATGAAATGGAACTTAAAGATAAGTTATGTTGCAATTTTATGATACCATCAAAGAGAGAATTGGAATCAGAAATAAACGTATTAATTAATTTATAGCTTTCTCTTTTATTTATGTCGTGGTGTTGATTGTTATTGTTTTAATTGTATAATATTTTATTAATGTAAAATATTTCGGTATTATAAGTCAATTTTATATTATGGCTATTATATGGTATCATGTAGTTCGATTTGTTATTGAAATCTATCTTGTGGCATTTTGTGACAAGATGTCTGGTGATCGATAAAATCGCTGTGTCTTTTTTATGTTTGGCATGGTTTATGTGTTATTGAAATCTGATTCTGAGGTTTCTGTTACTTTTTCCACAATATTGGGTAGTGACGTCAGATGTCAGTAGCTTTATATACATCTAACAGAGGTTTGTTACTAATGATATTGTTGAAAGAGATCTTTGTGTATGTTACGGTTTTTAAATTTGCATACCAAACTATCTGAAAGGTGTCTTCTACAGCGGTGCAGCTAGGGGGTCAACTGAAGGGTCCATTCTGAGGGATCACATCAAAGAAGGATGTTAAAAATTTAACTAAGAAGTTGAACAAAAGGATTAAAGTGAGACGTCAAACCAAAGGCTCAAACTAAAGGGTCAAATGAGAGGGTGAGTGACCAAGGTTAAATGTCAAAGGTTCAGTTACGTCCACATAAAGGTAAACTATGTACAAGGCGTGTTTTTTAAGTAAGTACCATTTTGAGGTATAAAACAAGTAGTAAAGATATTGTAACAATTTTATTTTTACATAAAAGCCCACATTTTAATCTACTTTTCCACATAATTTCCTCCAATAT
>JAHWXV010190541.1:0-18736 GCA_024586415.1 Phrixothrix hirtus | reverse complement strand
GCCATCCTCCAGGCAGCTCAACGTGGAGCCTGCCGCGAAAATCTCTACGTCCAACCGCTACGAGGCAATAGCGGAAGCTACTGAAGCACCACCAGCTCCCAAAAGGAGCAGCAGTAGCATTCCGCCTATTGTGATATATAACAAGTCAAGCTGGGTCCAGGTGAGCGACGACCTCCGCCGCCTGGAAATAAAAATCACCGCAGTCGGTATTAAAATTCACCTTCAGGTGGAGGATGACCATCGAAAGGTCGTCGAGTATGTCCAAGGAGGGGAAATTCCCTTCCACACACACCTCTTCAATAGAGAAAAACCCTTGCGGGCGGTCATTCGTGGCCTCCCGCAAGAAATCGCCAACGAGGAGATCAAAAACAACCTCATCCGCCAGGGAATCCCCGTATTGTCGGTACGAAGGATGCACAGGGGGCCTGAAAAGACCCCTATGCCCTCAACCACTTGGAGGTGGAGAAGACACTAGCCGGGAAGCAAATATTCAAAGTGAAGGCAGTGCTGAGCCTACACATCACCATCGAGATGCCGATGAGGTCGAGGCATCCCATACAGTGCCACAGGTGCCAAAAATTTGGGTACACTCAACGCCGGTGCAGCGTAGTAACTCGCTGTGTTAAGTGCGGTGCCGAATACGACACCGCTAAGTGCATCAAGACCAAAGAAGAGCCCGCCAAGTATGCAAATTGCGGCGGCGGGCACACGGCGAGTTACCGGGGGTGTCCAAGTTGCCCTCAGAAACGCCAAGCAGCTGCAGCAACTCCACCAGCTGCTGCACCGGCAGCGCCAAGAAGCGGCGTCACATACGCCGCAGCATGTAAGGGGGAGGAGCCCCCGTTCTCCGGAGGATAATGTCGTCAAGGCGAAGCTGTTCAGCCTGGAACAGCTACTACAGGTCGGCCGACTCCTAGTAGACGCCACGAAGGAGTGTGGCAACATACCAGAAGGCATAGCAAAACTTATGCTATACCTGCCAGAAATGCTAGCAATTTTGAATTAAATGCTAGAAAGTCACACTCCGCCCACGAAGGGAAGTCGGCACACGTACCGACGACAGAATTTGCCACAAAATGCTTAAATATCCGAGGGAGATTATAAGAATTGAATTCTTTGGGCTCCATTACTAATGAAACATTGTCATTATCACCACCCAGTTGGGAGTATAATATAGTGGATAGGGTGTGCGCTGAGCTTGCAACAGGTACACACGTATTTGTTGTAAGCTCTTTGTATTTTCTCAAGTGATGCTGTAACTCAGGTCCCTTCAGCTTGCTGCGGTGGGTCGGTTGCAGTATCCAGACATTTAAATCGCGTTTATTGTGTTTAACAGTGTATTTTAAAATGTAGTGTTAAATTCTTGTGAAAAATGTCCTCAGCGAATGGTTTGATGGACGACGCCACCAGAAATGCTCTGGTAGGTTACTTAGAGTGGTTGGACGATATTAGTCCAAAAGCAAGCAGACCCTCAGACGCGATATTACATACTCTACCAGATCACGTAATAAAAATTGCGAAGCAGCACCCCGAGGCGGCTGGGGATGGAGCCGAAAGACTCCTGCATGAGTATGCCAGGAAGAGCTCGGCGGCGAAAGCGGCTATGAAGCTCCTCGAACGTGAAATGGAGTATTTCTCCGAGGACACCTCAGACAGCTTCCAAACTGTACAGTTTAGGAAGCGAAAATCAACCGCGGAAAGGAGTGAAGCCGGTCCTTCCACGAAGGTCATCAAAACGAAAAACAGGTACGAGGCTTTCGCCGAGGAGGAACCTGGAAAGGAGGTAGAAGCTCCAGGAACCCAAGCTGCCACGAAGAAGAAGACGCCAAGAATCCCCCCAATAGTGCTGCGGGACAAACGTCATAAAAGTTTTTCATGACAGCAACATCAAGCCCAAGGCAGCCGCCAACATCGCCTTGGGCATCCGAATTCAACCGGAGTCGGCAGATGACTTCCTGAAGATGGTAAGAATCTTAGATGATAGGCAACTCCCCTATCATACGTACTTACTACCCCAAGATAAACCTCTTAGGGTAGTAATTAGGCGGTTGCCTGAATATATAACTGATAGCGACATCAAAGAAGACTTGGTAAGGAAAGGCCTGCCAGTCTTATCTGTCAAACGAATGCGGAATAGGAAGACAAAAGAGGCTATTCCGCTGAACTTCATCGAACTGACAAAATCTCCTTCAGTCTAAGAAATCTTTGATATGAAGGAGGTAGCATACGTTTCTGTAAGAGTGGAGGTCCCTAGGAGAGGCAAGAGAGGGATAATCCAATGCCACCGGTGTCAACAGTACGGGCACTCCCAGAGGTGCTGTAAATCGGGACCAAAGTGCGTGAAGTGCGGTGATGGTCACCAGACATTTGAGTGTACCAAAGTGCGCGAGGTGCCTGCTGTGGTGACCACACCGCAAATTACCGGGGGTACCCTAAACACCTTTCGCACAGGGTGAAAGTGCCAAGCAAGCCCACCACAACACCGGTTCAAGCTAGCCCCAGGCCTACCAAAAGTTTCTCTTACACGGAGGCTGTCAAAGGCCCTAAGACCTCCACCACACCGACCGAGGACCCGAAACAAGCCATGTGAAGCAAATTCGACATGGCAAAGTTAACAAAGGCGGCTGCCATCGTTCTAGAAGCCACCAAGGACGCCGTCACCTTCGGTGAAGGCGTCGCATGTATCCTGGCCTATCTCCCGGACATCCTCGCGGTGTTCGGGGAGGAGCCTTAAACGCCACGCTCACTTAGGGAATCTGTAGTTGCAGTACAAAACCAATTTAAGAATACTTTCAGACCGAGGTTAAGGAATAATTCTCCCGGGACTCGATTCCACTCCCAAAAGACATCACCACCCAGTTGGCAGAAGAGAAGTGAGGGCTGAGCTTTCAACAAGGGCAGCCGTGTTTGTTGGTTGCTCTATTATTCTCTTGATACTGTAACTTAGGCCCCTTCAGCTTGCTGCGGTGGGTCGGTTGCAGTATCAAACTCCGCTAGTGGTATTAGATAGTGCGTAACTATAACTACGTTATTATTGGTGCCTATTTACCTTCACTACGATGACGCGTCCTGTCAGTAACTCCCAGAGGGCATACATCCTTGTCATGCTGAAAACCCTTGACGATACCTACGCTTTGGAGGAACTTCCGGCAAAAATCTATTTCAATGCCGAAACTCAAAAAGGAAATCCATCAGAGCTTTTAACTATGTTGAAAATCGACATAGGAGATGCCGAGGACTTCACCAGAGAACTCATAAGAAAAGACGACGAAGCGATGGAAGCCGCGCAGAAGAAGACACGCCAGGAAGTTGGCAGTCAGCAACCCTGACTGCACAACTTCCTCAGAAGAAGATGACAACAAGACGGAAGAGGACCTAGACGGGTTCGAGAAACAGAAGGGGAAGAAGAGAAGATCCCGCAAGCCAGCTGCAACTGAACGCTCGCAACAAGCATCATCACCGAAAGGCGAGATAGCGAGAAAGTACCACCAATTGTGATAAGAGACAAGACCCGCTGGATCCAGGTCTGCGAACATCTACGCAGCCTGGGAGTCGAGAGCTACGACTCCAAGAACATGGCTCTTGGCATAAAACTCCATCTCCACAGTGAAGGCAACCACGCGAAGGTCGTCAGTTATCTCAAAGAGAGGAAAATCCCATTCCACACGCACCTCTTCAACAAAGAGAAACCGCTGCGGGTGGTCATTCGTGGCCCCCCGCAAGAAATCACCAATTCCAAGACAAAAGACGACCTTATTCGCCAGGAGATCCCTGTGTTATCAGTTAGGAGGATGCGCAAGGGACCCGAGAAGACCCCAATGCCACTGAACTACCTGGAGGTGGAGAAATCTCCAGTGGGGAAGAAAGTGTTTAGCATCAAGGCTGTGCTAAGCCTATCAACCACAGTCAAGACGCCGAAAACACCGGGTAGAACGGTACAGTGCCATAAGTGCCAAAAGTTTGGGCACACCCAGCGGCTGTGTCACGCGACGCCGAAATACGTCAAATGCGCCGCCGAAAACGACACGGTGGAATGTGTGAAGAGCCGCGAAGAGCCCGCCAAGTGTGCAAACTGCGGAGGCGGGCACACAGCTAGCTACCGAGAGTGTCCTAACCGCCCAAGGTACCAAGCAGTACCAACACCGGTACCAGCAGCAGTGCCAACAAGAAGCGGCGTATCTTACGCCGCAGCCGTCAAGGGGGATGAGTCCCGTACTTCGACGGTGAACATCGTCAACGAAAAGCTGTTCAGTCTAGAACAGCTTATGCAGGTCGTGGATGCCACGAAGGAGTGTGGCACAATATCAGAAGGGATAGCAAAAATAATGCTATGCCAGCCAGAAATCCTAGCAATTCTGAAATCATTGCTGGAAGTTCACACTCTGCCCATAATGGGAACTCGGTGCACGCACCGACGACAAAACCACACATAAAAAAGCATAAATATCCGTCGGAGATATGAGAAGTGTTTTCTCGGGGCTGCAATAGCGATGATACAAGTTCCCAGTTGGGAAACCGCGAGGGGGAGGTGCTAGTGTTTAACTCAGGGCATAATCATTCAGGACGAAGGTTCTAAAAGTTAATTAAAAACTTGGTACACCGTTAGCCCAGAGTTCATCGTTCATCGTTCGTAAATGGGTTGTACTTCGATCGCCTTGGGACTCCGACACACCTACTAGATCCTCGGGAGAACTTCTAGTGCCTAGTGATCCAGTGTGACTCCGGCTGCTCCCAACGATTTCCAGTGCATCTCCAGTGCATCTTCAGTGCATCTTGAGTGCATATTCAGTGCATCTCCAGTGCATCTTCAGTGCATCTTCAGTGCATCTCCAGTGTGTCAGCCACAGGTCTGGGTGTACAAGTACAAAATACATCTGCTATGTTCGACTGCTCGTGCTTAACCTCTATAAATATACAACGTGATACAAAACGAAAGTTTACTTACGCCCCGGGCACCTAAAACCCACACCACACGTCTCCGACTGATCTAGCTGTTTGGCCGAACAGCAACATAGCCGTTAATAAATAAAATATAGTGATGCACTCAGAACAACTAAAGTTTAGGTCCCACGTAACCCCAGAGTCGTCACAAGGTGTGCTAAAATTTAGCCAATTTTCGCGTTAACACCCGTTACTTGTTAACAGTGCCGTACGGCAGCTATAGTTTCTTAACGATAACTCAAGGCCGGAAGGTGTTTTGAAAGTGTCGTTGCGACACTCCAGTCTTGCTTGCCTGGAAACAACGTGCTTTAGAATGTTTTTAATTTTAAAATATGTAAACAAATTTTAATTACAATTAAATGTCCCGAATACGTTTGATGTGTTAACAATTTTTACAAACTTGTTGCATTATGACAGTCGTCGCTGTTAAGCAAAGTAAATTTTGATTATTCTTATACAAATAACCGCAATTGTCGGTTCAAAAAGATGGAGTGTTTACATACGCATTTTAGTATGCAACAGTCGAAATTTGAATTTCAGGTATTTGCATTTTCCTCAACGGCGAAGGAAAGTTCGTTTGTGTGATCGAAGTATAATTGTTTGCATTGTAAGGCCATTAGTGATATCAATGTTGTCGCATTTAACTCGACAGTTGAATCACTAGCGTCGGTGCAAGCGTCCTTTATGTAAATTCTATCGATTTTCTCAACCCTTTGTCTCCTGACAATTTAACCACATTCTGCTCGTTAAGTGATTATAAGCATATATCGTAAATTTAATGTTCGAGTCGAAGTAAAGATTTGTCTCATTGGGTTTCATTACAGTTAACAAAGTTTTTTGCTTAGCGGAAATTAAGTAAAAGTTCGATTTCAATTTACTTGATCTGAATCCACATTACGACCGACGAAGTTGCGGAATTCTCGTGTTAGCAAAGAATAAGAACGTTCAAACTTTTCTCTGACAATTTAATTTGTAACGGTAGAATTCGATAAGATACTGCAAAAATATCTTGGAATTTGTGAAGTAATGTTTGAATTGATTGGCTGCTTTGAACAAACTGTACTACGGCATTTTCTCTTTGCAACATAACAAACAAATAACTTATTGCTCATTAATTATTAAATTGTAAAATTAATATTATTGTTATTAATTAACCGTGACATGCTTTCGCTAACTCAAATAAATAACACTAAAGATCCATAATTGAATTTAGAGCGGTAAAAGCATCTGATTAGCATTACTTAATAAATTTAATATGGCCGTTCTATTAAAGGTTAAATAATTAACTTGAAAATTTATGTTTTTGAATAATACTCACAAAAATTTGCAAGATGTGGCACGCTATGAAAATGAGGATGCATACATAGTAATTGATATTTAAATCTACTTGGCTAATTAAATCATGATCACCTACTTAGGCTTCCAAAATTAAGTCTTGCAATAATAGTGAAAATATCATGAAAGTAAGAACTGAGTCTTATGATCTTTAAATTTTAAGCATCGTTGCAGATCGATGTTTAAAAATCGACTTTCTGCAAGGGCACTTTTGGAATCTGCCAGGTTAAAATTTCTCACCAACTGTCATAGAAGCGGTGAGCGTCCACTTTAGGTTAAAATGATTTTAACGACACAGATGCCATATATTGTGAAAAGGAGCGATCTTCAATTTGATGATAAATCAAAACTCGTTGACCGCTACGTAATTGACGAAAACAGGATAAAAGTTAATTTATTTAAAGGCGCCACTATCTATTGTGTTCCACTTATTTAAATTAGCCTAGATAAAAATTACTCGAAAAGCTTTGCAAACATTTGCCCAAGTTTAATTATTTACTTATACTCTAAGTTAGATACATTTCATTGTTATAACTTAATTGTAATACGCCCTGAAAGGCTTGGTAATTTTCACTGTAACTATGTTTAAAATACTAGAGTCCTGAATAAGATTTATTCCAAATTCATTACATAAGCAGTATTTTTACAAGCTATATGCTCGGCCCCTAAACTAGATTTTTATGTAGGTTGTAATGTACCTACATCACTGCCTCAAGTTTCGCTTCGTGTATATAGTTTAGTAAATTTTAGTACAAACCTGATGCTTAAATAACTGTATTCATTTAAATTAAAATCATTTCTTTAATTTAAAGACTAATGAAACACCCTGTATATATTTTATTTAATCATTATTTCTATAATTGCCGAGCTTTTAGCAAACGTTCAATTAATAGTAGCGTAGTAGCCTTTTACAAATTGTTTAATCTTACAGTTCAAGAGTTTTGACCTTAAACAATAAAACATTACCTATTTGGGTCAAGGAATTTGAACTTTTGCATATAAATAACATGCCTGTTTATGGCAGATAAGATAAACACCCGTTAGTTTTAGCTATTAATAGAATTTTTTCATCGTTTAAATTGATGTAATTACGTTATACTAATTAATATGCAACATATTTGTTTAATTATTCAAAATTTTAGTCGCTATAAGATGTATGATTTTTATTTTTATTAATTCATACATTTAGACCTGTACAATTATTTTTGCTATTTGCTAGCAAACAGAAGTAGTCTCCATAACATTTTTCATTGCTGCTTCGGACAAATTGATATATTAGTTATGTATAGAATATTTTAATTAAGAGAACTAAACAAGTAGAAAGCCGTTTCGCCTTGGAATTACTGATAGTTGTTTCATATAAAACAGCGCGTTTTAGAATCGAAATTCAGAGAGTGTTTACAGCCTTTGCTTGTAAAATATCTCATCTGAGCAATTATAACCGAGAATTATAGGGCATAATTCACCCCATAATCGAGTGGTGATTTAATCCTGCGTAAAGTAAATATTAGAATTATTGCACTTAGAATTAATTAAGTAGGTACATGTGGGACTAAAGTAGACTTGTTCAAAATTTAGTACAACGCTATTTTATTACATAAACATATATTTTTACAAGATATATGCTCGCCCCCTAAACTACATTTTTATGTAGGTTGTAATGTACCTACGCAAGTGCGTCAAATTTCCCTTTGCGTATATTTAATTTAGTAAGTTTTAGTACAAATTTGATGCTTAAATAAGACGTAGCTAAATTATCCGTATTCATTCAAATTACTTAAAATCATTTCTTTAATCTAAAAACTTATGAAACGCCGTGTGTATATTTTATTTAATCGGTATTTTTATAACTACAGAACTTTTAGCAAACGCCCAATTAAGAGCAACATAGTAGCCTTTTACAAATTGTTTAATCTTACAGCTCAAGAGTCTTGACCTTAAACAACAAAACATTACTTATTTGTGTCAAGGAATATGAACTTTGCATATAAATAACATGCCTGTTTATGGTAGATAAGATAAACACACGTTAGTTTTAGCCATTAATGGAATCTGTACATCGTTTGCATTGATTTAATTACGTTATACTAATTAATATGTAACATATTTATTTTATAATTAATTCTAAGTTTTAGCCACTATAAGATGTATGATTTTTATTTTTGTTAATTCATACATTTAGACATGTACAACTATTTTTATTATTTGCTAGCAAACAGAAACTGTCCCCATAACATTTTTCATTAGTGCTTCGGACAACTTCATATATTAATTAGGTATAGAATATTTTAATTAACAGAGTTAAGCAAGTGGAAAGCCGTTTCGCCTAGGAATTACTTATAGTCATTTCATATAAAACAGCGCGTTTTAGAGTCGAAATTCAGAGAGTGATTACGGCCTTTGCTTGTAAAACGTCTCTTATGAGCAATTCTAACCGAGAATTATAGGGTATAATTCACCCCATAATCTAGTGGTGCTTTAATCATATGTAAAGTAAATTTTAGAAACATTGCACTTAGAATTAATTAGGTAGGTACATGTGGGACTAAAGTAGACTTATTCAAAATTTAGTACACCGGTATTTCATTACATAAACAGTATATATTTTTACGTTATTTGCTCGGACCCTAAACTACATTTTTATGTAGGTTGCAATGTACCTACGCCACTGCGTCAAGTTTCCCTTTGCGTATATTTAGTTTAGTAAGTTTTAGTACAAACTTTATGCTTAAATAAGACGTAGCTAAATTAACCGTATTTATTTAAATTAGTTAAAATCATTTCTTTAATCTAAAAACTTATGAAACACCGTGTGTATATTTTATATAATCGTTATTTTTATAATTACAGAACTTTTAGCATACGCCCAATTAATAGCAACATGCAACCTTTTACAACTTGTTTAATCTTACAGTTCAAGAGTTTTGACCTTAAACAACAAAACATTACTTATTTGTGTCAAGTAATATGAACTTTGCATATAAATAACATGCGTGTTTATGGTAGATAAGATAAACACACGTTAGTTTTAGCCATTAATGGAATCTGTACATCGTTTGCATTGATTTAGTTACGTTATACTAATTAATATGTAACATATTTATTTTATAATTAATTCAAAGTTTTAGCCACTATAAGATGTATGATTTTTATTTTTGTTAATTCATACATTTAGACCTGTACAACTATTTTTGTTATTTGCTAGCAAACAGAAGCCGTCCCCATAACATTTTTCATTACTGCTTCGGACAACTTGATATATTAGTTAGGTATAAAATATTTTAATTAACAGAGTTAAGCAAGTGGAAAGCCGTTTCGCCTAGAAATTACTTATAGTCATTTCATATAAAACAGCGCGTTTTAGAGTCGAAATTCAGAGAGTGATTACGGCCTTTGCTTGTAAAACGTCTCTTATAAGCAATTCTAACCGAGAATTATAGGGTATAATTTACCCCATAATCGAGTGGTGCTTTAATCATATGTAAAGTAAATTTTAGAATTATTGCACTTAAAAGTACATGTAGGTACATGTGAGACAAAAGTAAACTTGTTCAAAATTCATTACATAAACAGTATATATTTTTACAAGTTACATGCTCGGCCTCTAAACTACATTTTTATGTAGGTTGTAAACTACCTACGCCACTACGTCAAGTTTCCCTGTGTGTATATAGTTTAGTAAATTTTAGTACAAACTTGATGCTTAAATAAGACGTAGCTACATCAACTGTATTCATTTAAATTCTTAAAACCATTTCTTTAATTTAAAGACTAATAAAACACCCTGTAGATATGTTATTTAATCATTATTTTTATAATTGCCTAGATTTTAGCAAACGTTCAATTAATAGTAGCGTAGTAGCCTTTTACAAATTGTTTAATCCTACAGTTCCAGAGTTTTGACCTTAAACAACAAAACATTACTTATATGGGTTAAGGAATTTGAACTTTGTGTGTATATAACATGCTTGCTTATGGTAGATAAGATAAACACACATTAGTTTTAGCTATTAATGGAATTTCATTACATAAACGGTATATATTGTTACAAGCAATATCCCCGGCCCCTAAATTACATTTTTATGTAGATTATAATGTACGTACCCCACTGCCTTAAGTTTCTCATTGTGTATATTTAGTTTAGTAAATTTAAGTATAAACTTGATGCTTAAATAAGGGGCAGCTACATTAACTGTATTCATTTAAATTACTTAAAATCATTTCTTTAATTTAAAGACTAAAACACCCTGTATATATTTTATTTAATCATTATTTTTATAATTAATTAATTAATAGCAGCGTAGTAGTTTTTTACAAATTGTTTAATCTTACAGTTCAAGAGTTTTGACCTTAAACAACAAAACATTACTTATTTGGGTTAAGGAATTTGAACTTTGCATATAAATAACATGCCTGTTTATGGTAGATAAGGTCACACGTTAGTTTAGCTATTAATAGAATTTTTACATCATTTAAATTAATTTAATTACGTTATACTAATTAATCTGTAACACATTTATTTTATAATTAACTCAAAATTAGTGATAATTATTTCATATAAAGAGCGCGTTTGAGAATCGAAATTCAGAGAGTGGTTACATCCTTTGCTTGTAAAACATTTCATCTGAGAAATTCTAACCGAGAAATATAGGGCATAATGCACCCCATAATCGAGTGGTGCTTTTAGAATCATTGCACTAATTAATCCGTAATATTCAAGTTACGTTTCATATTTCAAATTTAATACAAGGCGCATCATTCCGGAAATCGAAAAGGAACGAAATGCTCTGTATGCAATTTAGGGCATTACACTAAAGGATCATAAAGATTCTTACTTGCATTTTAGATTTTTGGTTACAATTAATAAATCAGAGAGATACAATTCCGTTAGGTTAAAGATTATTTGGAAAGATACTCACCGAGGTTGGCAATGCATTTCGGACCCTTCCGCACAGGCTTGATCTTTCGCGCCACGTTCTGACGAAGCCTTGACGCGAGCGTCAAGCCTGCACCACTTAATAAATCTAGGTCAGTTGTTTACCTTAAGTCAGATTTCACACGCGTTAAATCAACTTAGAAACATCGTTAAAATTACCGCTGTCTACATAACACAAGCAAGCGCCAATTTGTGATCTGAACTGCATGGTAACGTTAGTCAAAACGTCCAATAAGATTGCTACACAAGCATTTTTATTTTCATTTCTAAGGCCCGCCAGTGGAGTCGGTCTTCTGCGATACATGCGATCCTGTAACATCCCTCCTAGGAAGAAGTTTGCAGGTGTTAAATTTGGAGAGCGCGAGGGAACTTCAACCGCATCGCCTTGTTTTATCCATTGCCGTGCCAAATTCTCATCCAGATAAGCTCGCACTTCGTGGTTGTAGTGTTGTAGTGCGCCATCTTGTTGCAAGAAAAATTAATTTCCAAAATGTTCTTGTATGGCACATTTTTATGTAGGTTGTAATGTACCTACGCCAATGCCTCAAGTTTCTCTTTGTGTATATTTAGTTTAGTAAACTTTAGTACAAACTTTATGCTTAAATAAGGCGTAGCTACACTAACAGTATTCATTCAAAATAACGAAATGCTCTGTATGCAATTTAGGGCATTACACTAAAGGATCACAAAGGTTCTTACTTGCATTTTAGATTTTTGGTTTCAATTAATAAATCAGAGATACAATTCCGTTAGGTTAAAGATTATTTATAAAGACACTCACCGAGGTGGGCAAAGCATTTCGGAACCTTCCGCATAGTTGATGAGAAATCGACCCCTGCCTTGATTTGGAGAGCGCGAGGGAACTTCAACCGCATCGCCTTGTTTTATCCATTGCCGTGCGAAATTCTCATCCAGATAAGCTCGCACTTCGTGGTTGTAGTGTTGTAGTGCGCCATCTTGTTGCAAGAAAAATTCATTTCCATAAAGTTCTTGTTTGGCAAGTAAAATGGATGTGCATAGCATTTCTAGGTACGCCTCATGAAACCTCTTGCTGACACTCCGCACCAGGTAAATTCATTACTTTTGGGGTGATCAATCCTCGCCTAGCATTTGTTGAAATCATTGGATACTTCGATCTGCATGTGTTAACTTTGGATCCTCTGCTCTTTTCAGAATGCGCCGTACACTTGCAATGCTTACCCCTGTATCACGCGCACATTGTGCGCAAGTCAGTTGCTTCAACACCAAAGCCAACGAAGCAGCGCTTGTTACCGAACTTATGCACATTACACAGGTATCACGGTATCACGAATACGTGAAATAGTAAGGTGTGCTGGGGATTCTGTTCCAAACTCACGCTTCCACTGTCGTTGAATTTCAATGACCTTATCAAACCTAAAATACCACTATGAAATGGTCTTACATTGCTCAAATGACAACCGCACCTCAGCCATTTTGATTTGTCTGTGTTGTAGACGTCACTTGCTCACATAACGGCCATGAAGACACCGCTATCTGTAGACGAAACGTCGTAGTACAATACTACAGTTTTGCCATTATTTTAAATGAAATCACGGACTCGGTACATAAATCTTCAGTTATTGACAAAATCGTAATTTAAAGAGCAAAACAAAACTACATTATCTTGACTCGAGCCACTTTTACCGAATCTCGTTTGGACTGGACAGCACTGAAAATTGACTGGATCCACAAGATGAATAGGCCCGAAAAAGCAATGATACGGTATCCGTATCCTTCCATTTTGGCTATCTAAACTTTTCCTGAAGAACTTCATAGCTAATTTTCTTAAATTGCAGTTAAGCGTCCTAATACCAAGTTCTAACATAGTGAACTGACCATCCCCGATTGGTGTAGTGGTTAGCATGTTTGCCGCTACACCCAAGGCATGCGAGTTCGGTAAATTTTTCAGCGGAAAAAAATTTAAAAAACCCGCCTTCATCTCGGATAAGGAAGTAAAATCGTAGGTCCCGTGTCAATGTGATGTTTGGCACGATAGAATCCCTACTGGGGGTGAAACTACTCCGGATTCGACAAAATTCTAGTAAACATGGCGAAATGACAATATTACAGTTCTAGTCCAAGAGGGCCAAGGAAAATATGTTGACATACTCCTTCGCAAAATCTAATAGTTCTTCTCTATCTACAAGACATATCCTCAATTACAGCTGGTAAATTGTTTCCGATAATTCTTTGATCTATCATTAAACGATTAACTTGTTCTGTTGTTTACCGATATGTCATTCGTTTTGACTGAACAGCTTCATAAGCTTGTTGGAATGTTGCACGGTGTCGGTGGGTGCTCGCTTCTTTCGTTGATAGTTCAATGAATTTTAATATAAATTGCTTGTAACGATTCACGAATTATAAAGTTTATGTCACGTCGCGTTTTCGATAGAAAATTAGGGAAACTTTCAAACAAACTCTTACTGCGAAATGTGAATTCTTGACTTTGTAATTATTGTTACATGGCCACTCTTTCTGTTGGATTCTCGAGCATTGTGGCGTTTGCCCCGATTCTTAAATTAATTACAAGATCGTAGTTCAATTTCTGTATCCAAATGATCGATTCATGTAATTAAGTAGAAAACAAGAATCAAAATGTATTTAATGTATTTAAAATAGCAAATCATGAGACAAGAAACAATTCACGTATGTCGCTTTAGTGATTAAGAATTAAAATATTAAATACCATAGAATAGAACAAAATGTATTATTTAAATGGGAACCTGTAGGAGTAAATCAAATATTTAAAATAATTTAGTTATAAAGAAATCTGTAAAACTAAACAAAATGAACATAACATTCACACACAGAGGGCGACACACATGTTTAAATAAATACAAAGTTGATAATGTCGTTATCCGCCAGAATTCTGTCTAATTAGATTAGAAAATACTATATAAACTATAGCATAATTCAAAACAAATCCGAACATTTGGTTTTCAAATAATAATAATAATAATAATAATCCATTTCTAATAAATATTCGTGATCTACCGATTTATAAATATTTTGTCACGGCTCGATTTGAGACGCTTGTGACCACTACATTCTTGAACGTTTTTCAAACTGTGTTCATAAAAGTTTTCTAGACCCCCAGTGCAGCCGTTTTGTAAAGGACTATAATGGGTGTACGCCCCCCTTGTTGGTTTCTGCTGTAAGAACAGTTTTTCGAACATCCTTTATCGATTATAATTGCAATTGAACCCATCGCAATTCGAGCAAGAGAACGTTTTTCCTTGTTTGGCATGCCTTCGAACCTCGGGAAATAGTGCGTGTAGGTTGTAGGTTGTTTTTCGTTGGCGTTTTGCATGCTCAGTCCTAGGATTTAAAGTTATTTAATTCCGCCCCATAAATAAAACCAAGTTACCTATCATCCTCCAACACTCGAAACCCAATTGCATGGACAAAACACACCGTAATGCACAAAGTAGACACTTCGTTATAACATAGAATTATATTGGATGCATGATTAAATTTCGTGTAGTAAGTAGCATAGACGTATGTGTATCAGAACGTAAAAATGTAAATAATTGTATATAGTATGAGTCAAATATTGAGTATATGCACAGAAAATCCGGTGTGAGCTAACATACGACTTTATCTTATCCATTTTAAATTTGATTTGAAGTTATTGACGTTAATTACATTCCTATATACCTACATTGTAAACTCTAAAATTAATTTATAATTTCCTATATACATGTGCCACGTGGAACGGTGCTTAACTTCGGAGGTTTTCCTCGATAACCCACCTCGACGAATTTTCTCAAAGAAACCGATTAGGTCGCGTAAAAAGGCACTATAAGCGTAAGAAACATGGTATTTAAAAAATCGTTAGGACCTTTTTCGAGAAAATCGCAAAAAATCCAAAAGTCGCCAGAATAAAAGAAGTGTCACCAAGGTACTAAACTTAAAAATAAAATTTCACATTTCTATGACGTTTAGGTTTCGAAGTATATTGTCCGCACACATACACAGACCAATTTCTAAAAACATGTTTTTCGGACGAAGTGGACGCTTGAAAACTGGACATCGAAAATTTTGACCGAAAATAACTATTTCATATAGGTAAGAAAGTAGAATGTGCACATTTTTACTAAAATTGGTAATATACGTATTAACGTAGAAAACTACGTGTACACACGTGATATATACCTACGCCCAAAGATATCGATATAAAGCCATCGAACCTTCGCCTTCATACTGCTATTAACAACACAATCTAGTCATACTGAATGCACGCCAAAATCTCCGTCTGGTAAGGACTCGTCGCTTGGCCGATTAGACTAAAAACTAGTCTTCTACAAATATATTCTACGGCGACCTCAATTCATAAAGGTTAAGCTATTCAATATAAACGAATTAGTCAGCCCAAAGGTCTTCGCAGCAACTGCTTTAATCTTTAATGCCCCGCTGTTCTTTTTGTTTGGCATTGTTGTCTTTTCATTCAAGGTAATAAACGCTTAACAATTTTTACTTAATCATTTTATTATTTTTAGTGCAAGCGACTTGTTTACTTGTTACTATTGCTTAGTAACCTTTATTAATTGATAACAGTAATTATTTTTCTCAACTACTAAAATCTGGACTTGAGCTGTATTCTTAGTTTTTCACACCATACTAACTGCTAGACTAGGTCAGTTCGTACTATATTCAGACGCACAATTAGAAAATTTAAACACTTTCAAACACTTCACTAATTCGAAAGCACAATCACTACTCGAAATAATTGAAACTAACAATTAGGACTCAAGACTCTGTTTTCATTGATGCGAAGGTTTATAATATTTCGGTAGTTTTGTGAAGTTCAATCACAGTTTCTTATTTTAAACTAACCACGTTCACACTCTGCTTGTTTTCATGACAAATTTGTAATTGTAACCTTGGCTTGCTTAAACAAAAATCTTAAGTCGTCTGAAGGATGTGGCAAATCATTTTCTGAAATTACTTGCAAAGTTGACGACTGAAACGGGTTTATATTAATCAAAAGAAAAATAGCCCTCTTCTCCTTTAAAGAAACATTTATTTGAACTTAAACATGTCCGTAATGTCTACGGTATTTGAATTAATCCTCTGTCTTCCGCGATTAGGACGCTACTAACCACGACGGAAACGGAAACTGTTCACTTGCGAAAAACATGCCACATAGCAACACGCTGATATCATGCATGCCACCGAGAATTACTGAGTGCGACATCTACGTAAATTTTATCTGAAATTAATTTAGCTAGCAATTTGGAATTATTCCCAACAAAACTGAAATAAATAAGTAACATAGAGTTGTATTATTAGAAAGCAACAACAAAGATTTTATTTGTTTAATTAAAATTATGTAAAATGCTTTTGAAAATGACGGAATTAAAAATAAGATTTCTTTTTAAAATAATACCAAGAATTGATTAATTTTAGATTAAGATTTGTAAATGATGATGATGTTCAAGGTTACAGGTTACAAAGCATACAAGGTGCCTTCAAAAAGGTTGATAATTATAATTTACCTAAACGTATATTAATTAACTTTGATGTATTATACAGAGTGACGCAAACATAAGAAGGCGTTTGACAGCAATCAAGAATGACCAATATTCTTATATAATTTTAACAATGAAATAAGTGCAAATCTTAAGCCGTGATTACACTGCACATTTTATAGATTTATTTTAACTTTGAAATTAAAAAAATTAACACATGTATACTAGGTGTTTGCAAATAACTCACCTACGGAATTACTATAAATTTTAATTTTAACATCAAACTTTGTATAATTTTATCAAACCACAATTAATCATTCTTTTTTTTTTCAGTTTAAACCAACTCAGCGCCAATTGGACATTTCCATTAGGTGAGCGCCATAAACGGTAAGATACTTAGCCTACATTTTTGGGAAGTTCTTAAAGTAGTTTACAAAAACATATGGTAATACTTGCAACCTTGTATAACCATCCAACACTAGCAACTCAAGGCTATCATTAAAACTAGTGTTGCCTAGGTGCATCTGAAGAGTAATCATTTACGCTACAGACCTTGTAAGGATAGGTCTGAGCTTTATCTGACAAACAGACGCATCTCTTAATCAAAATTTCTATTTAGTTTAATGCCAACTTTTCGAGCAATAAACACAACCAATAATTGTTTAGCGTCAGTTACGCCTGTAAATTACTTTCTACAAAATTAATATGTAATATTTTTAAATTTTAACATCAATTTCATTAAATTTTCCCTGATGATGGTCTATACATAAAAGACCGAAACATATGTAGGATACAATAATAAATATTTTTCGGAAACTAGGTTTCATTTTATTTATTTTGTTGGATAGAAAAGATCATTAATTATGTTTTTAATTGTATAATAAATCAAGGTTCATAATCAAAATAACTAAAATTAGGTTTTTAAAAGCAATTCTTTATACATTTAAATCGCATATTTAGGGATGATATATTGTAGCGATCGGCACGTCCTTACCGAGTTTTCAATATTTACCAGTCTATATATGCACTAACTTACAGAATCTGGTGAGAGATAACACACGACTTTCTCTAGCCGTTAGTTAAAAACTAATTTCTTATACACTCAATATATAATTGTATAAAGAGAAGTAGATTCTAAGCTAATTGATGAACATACAAGTTATAGTATTAATTAAAAAGTGAATACATGAATAATGTTCATGAATTATTAAAATGTTGATTTTTAAGTTCACTGCAAAAATTTTAATTCCAACGGTCACCTATCTAAGTTATTAACCAGGCAGGACTTGCTTAACCTTGGAGATTATCTCAGATAACTTGTTTCGTTCGATTTTTCCAATGTTTATGGAATTGCTAGAACCATTTTTGAGAAAATCGCGAAAAACAACGATCACATAAAGTAGTACTTGTGTGTATGAAGCTAGCCACCCATTTTTTTTTAAATCTAATTTTTCTTAGAGTTCTGGGCAGATTGACAATAGTTCCAGAATTCCTGATAGGTTCTAGAAATAGTTCTGGTGATTAAAGACATAAAAGTGAACTTTGAAATTTTGGGGGCTAATTTCACACAGCCCCTCATTTGCAAAAAATATAATTTTTTGTTAGAGTTCTGGATAGATTTCGAATAGTTCTAGAGTTCTTGATATGTTTTAGATAGAGTTCTGCCCAAGAATATAAAAATAATCAGACTTAAATTTTCAAAAATAGTACCTGTAACTTTCTGGTTTTCGATTGTACAGATTTTTGTCATTAGGATTTTCAATTGAGCATCTGAGGGGTTATTCAGAACTCCCAAGAAAACTCTCAGAACTCTTAAAAAAAGTTTCGTACTTTGAATTCACACTAATCACTTGTAACTTTTTCAGCATAGATTCTACAAATTTTTGTCATTATAATTTTCGATGGAGCATCGGAGGGGCTATTTAGAAATTTAGGAATGTACGTTAAATCACCCCTACATAAAGTTCACTACTCTGTAAGGTAATTAGCACGTCTAGCAGTGAAAAGGAAATGGTTACGTTTACTTAAA
>JAHWXV010190508.1:0-19141 GCA_024586415.1 Phrixothrix hirtus | reverse complement strand
TTAAAGGTGAATATTTTGAAAAGCAATAAAACAGTTTGTTCCAAAAAATTTGTTTTCTTTCCTAGTTTTTGTAACTACTTAAAAGGCAACCCTCGTATCAATGTGATGTTTACTTCATTTTATTTATATCAGTTGTTCAGATTTTTATATAAAATATACTATCCTTTCGACCTACTTTGGTCATACTCATAATGGTTAAATTTTAAGTATTTTATAAATAATTTAATTATATAATTGAAAAAAATAGAAAACGACAAGTCATACTGCATCACAACAATGCAGGCCCACACACAGCACGACAAACTGTGAACTATTTGGCCAGTCAGACAATGGAATTAAAGTCCAGTCCTGCTTATAATCTCGATTTAAGTCCTAACGACTTTTCCACGTTTCCAAAACTCAAACAGCGTGTGTATGGTGAACGATTTTCAATGGCATACGACGCAATTGAAGCGTTCAAGAACGGAATTTTAGGTGTGTGGACTTCCGAGTGGAAAGAATGTTATATATAACAACTGAATTAGTCGCATAATAAAATGTAGAGTGTAAAGAAAAATATTTTGAAGAGCAATAAAACAATTTTTTGAATTCTAAGTATATTCATTTTTGTCTACCCCGAAATTAAAGCAGAGGCCCTCGTAAAATGTGTGTCCTATTACGTAAAAGGTGCGAATACAACAGTAGGTAGTTATATTCGTATTTGTCAAGACTATATAAAACAGTTATGTATTGCTTTGCCTCGCGGAAGCTCTTTAGCTGTACTCCACAGACTTCAACTTATCTATTATTGAAGAAAAAGTTTAAAAATCTATTTGGGTTTTCTTTGTTTAAATGAATTTATCAAAATAATTACTTTACAAAAGGAAACAATTTCAAGTAAATGAAGTTAAAATAAAGCCATCCTTTTAGCTTAACAATATCAATATATCAATAGATTGATACTTGTATTATTAATAATATTATAATTGCTAAATCTTATATTCGTTGATGTAAATCTTCATAGAAGCTTCATATTGTCATGGTTTATGACTTCATTTAGTAACTCTAGTATTTTAAGACCAAAACGTGTGGCTTTATTTTTACTAAATCTATATGGACAAAAATAAAAACATGACTTACAATATTCTTAATTGAGATCTACTTAAAACCCAAAAAAATATTGACGTTTAAATATTTAGTTACCAAGTGCTTAATAAATAGTAATCAGAGTTTCAATAGTCATAGATATTTTATATTATACGTGGGTTTAAAAAATGTGCTCTTGTCAACACTATTATTTTGTTCAAGTTTATTTCTGTAATCCATTAACTCGGTTAATATTATACGTAGTCAGCTTGTAATTTCGGCAGTTTACATTCCTTCGAATTTCCTTATTTTACATTTATTATTATTACGGCAAAAAATATTATTAACTTCTGTTTAAATATATCTTAAAGATTGTATATGTATGTAAAGTAGATAGATCTGGACTATTATGTTTGTACATTATTTACATAAAATAATAAACTGATTACTAAGCAGACGTTGTATTACATAAGAACTACAATGTGACTCCATACTTAATAGTTATGTTTTTGTATTTTTCTTCGAATTATTGAAGAGTTGTGTTGCCCTTTGATAACGATAAAATACAGAAGCTTCTGTGTTTTGATATTTATCACAATTTTTCAATATAGCTGGAAGAAAAATTTAAAAGCATGGCGAGTAGGCATGACGTCACGGTGTATATCTTACCTGGTACTAACTCAACTTAGGAGTCTATTTACAATTCAAATACCTAAAACGGCTTATTTTTTACTGCATGGTAATTTAAAGTTACACATTAAAACACATAATTAGGATACTTGTCATGGAGTATTTCATTGGCGCTCAAAAGTTTTGGTTTTCGTTATTTAATGTAATAGGAAATTAGAAATACTTTGAGTAAATAGCGATAGCAGTAAAATACTCGGAAACTTTACCTATTTTAAATAATGTGTTGACCACCTTTCTATCGCTAATAATACTTAAGATTCCAATGATCTCTCTCAAATTTAAAACACATTGTATATGATTCAATGACTTACTGTTTAGCATGTTTAAGTGTTGGTAAAGACCAAAATTTTTGCATGGAACCTTGATGAGCGAATACTATTGTCAACCAATGAAGAGTTCCTCCAAATACTACTCCCCAAAAGCTATCCCTGAGTGTAGGATCAAATCTGAAACTAAATACAAAATAGCACTTTTTTTCAAACAAGGTATTAAGTATATTACTCAAACATGTCTAAACGTTCTCCTGCCACAGCTTTGTTCCACACAACTGTTAAACCGCCACCTGCATTTATTCCAATGACTAAAATTCCAATGACAGATCCAATAATTCCAACAAACTGAAGGGCATCGGTCCAAACTACTGCTTTTAGACCTCCTATTGTAGTGTAGAATATGCATACACCACAAAGAACGGGTGTTATATAATGTACATTTACTCCTGAAACTGAAATCTTTTGTAAAAAAAGTCATAACAATCTATTACGGCATACCTTGTGAAAAAGCAAGTGCTGGGGCATATATTATTATTGAACTATAGATGAATACCGACATTAAAAACAAAAACGATGCAAATAATTTTGTTTTTTCGTCAAATCTTAAGCTTAGATATTCAAACATACTGGTAAGTTGAAGATCATAGAGTACTGGTAGAAATATAAACGCGGTAATTGCACAAACAAATGCTAATGATAAACACAGCCACCAAAAGTTTGATCCAAATTTGTAGATATCTGCAGGTATTGCTAAAAGTGTTGTTCCAGATACGTGGCTGGAAATTAAATTAAACAAATTAGTATCAATAACACTCAATCAAAAATAAATTAAATTGAATTCCATACAGTAAAATCTTATTAATCTGTCGTGATGGGTATTGATAATTCATTTTATTTTTATAATTAATAAATCGTTAAAATTTTAGTTTTTGTAAGATGAATTAAATTTGCATTAAATTTCATTTTAAAACTATTATTATTTGTATATTAATAATCAGAGCTTCTGGTGTCATCTATACATGTCGCCAGATAAACTCTGTTTCCTAAACAGTAATATTGTACTACAACAAAGGCGGAAAAAAGGAAATAAATTTGAAGTGAGTAAACGAAAAACCAAGGATACCTCCTAGAAATTTTAAAGGAGAAATAGTAGATTAGTTCAAGTTATAAATGAAGGCAGTTTTAAAACAGGACTTGGGTTGTAAGGGTTACACGGCTGTGTATCAATTTTAATTCTGAAATAGTTTGTCTTTAATCCAGAAGTATTAGTTGATGTTGTACTTAGCCATAATGGGTGGTTAGTGTCCCATAAAGTGTAATTATGTTTCGATTAATTCCTGTATCGAGTGTATGTATACGTCTAGACATTTAGGATTCCTCTGAAGAAGGGTTCATAGTTCATCGGTCGCTTCTTCTCCTCAGAAGACTGAGTGTCTTATATTGGTTATTGCCGCAAATAATAAAAAAATTAAAGTTAAGTTTTGCTAATCTATAAGCTCTCCTTCTAACTTCGCAATACTTAGCCCTTTGCTAAACGATATTTTGTCTGGAGAAAATTACAATAAAGATTAATGTTTATTTTATAAACATTTTTGCCTAAAATGGTTTCAATTGAAATGATAATTATCACCTTAATATCTGTATTGTAATTTAGTATTTTTTAATACATTATTGATATCATGCTAGAGGATTAATTCAAAATGAAGGTTACCGCCGAATCTGTTCTATTTTAACTGTTTATTGCAGGAACTGTTTTGTTTCGCTTTAAGTTAAGAACATTAGATCATACCAGGTAAGTTATCTTAGCTTGGACGAAATCGATTTGTTATTATAAGGATATAAATGATAAGGTTCCGGCCATTAGTTTTTTTATTTGTAAACTTACACTACTTTATCAGCCTAAAGTATAAAAACTAAAGTAAGATGTAAAGTGTAAAGAGACAATTGTACACGAAAATTTCTATCGGCTGATCAACCATAATAAGTATTACCGGACTAAATTTAGGCAGTGTCGCCTTTTTCTTAGATATTTAAGAAGTTTTCCTTTTTAATCTCTTCTGAACACTTCGAATATGAACGTGATCACATTGTCATTAATAGAAACAGCAGCTTCCACAATTTATTGAAATATGTCAGTATTGTCGTCAAAATTGTTATCCGTGAGAAGTACTCTAATGTGGCTACACCAGGCGACCTTGCAAATCAAGCTTCTGGTCCAACAAAGCCAATACATTTATCCCAGGAGTAAATGTCTTACCTATTTCTAACAAATTTTGGAGTATCCAGGTCATGTCTTGTTGGAAAGAAAATTGGTTGCTTCTAAATCTTAATTTTCATTCTGCAGTTCAGCCAGAATGAAATTATTCAAAATGTTTTGATTAACACTTTTCCATAATACTGTTATGACATATTAAACAGATACATTTTTAATTTATTTAGTATTGAAGCTCGCAATTTTGTGCTTTTTAAAAACACCCTATAATGAGTAAAATGTTCTAACCAAATCTAAAAAATTTTGGTTTAATGCACGAAAAATTACTACTCCAAATAAATTTGCTGTTATCTAAGTTTTGCTACTATTCTTTAACGACACCCCAGGATTTTCTTGTGCCGAGTTAAGAACCACAAGGGCAGTAGCGTCATCATTATTGTGTCGTTTATTTATTTCCATTTATATGTATCGAATTTTTCAATTAAATTAGGTTCACATTTGTACAATTTATTGAAAACTTTAATTACTTATTGATAAGAACCATTTTCCATTCCGTAGTATTATTAGGAAAATTTGGTGTTTCAAGATTGTCATGGTCTATTATTAGGTAATTATTACGATTTGGGAAATATTAAATACAGATAAAACTCTGTTGATATTGACGGAAGAGTATCCTTTGAATAGTTAAATTAATTCGAATTCACCTGTACATATTTTATTAGAAAATGGTTTTTACTGCTTACCATTAAACTTTGTTAAAAGGTTATTTTCATATTTTATAATTTTTTGAAGGCTGTGTATATTAGACTGTTTTAGATTTAGCCATAATTGTTTGGGGTGGGGATCGGCAACCTGCAGCTCCTTTAATGCATATAATTGAGTATATTTCATATTCAATTTGCTGACTTGCAGTTCTGCAAATACTATTTTAGTATATATAATTTGCATTTTGCTAAAAGTCGTTTTTACAGATTTATACTGGCTGTTTCGTTTAAATAGAACATTTCTATTCTGGTTCGACTGACTTAAACAGAGAAAGTACTATCATACTTAGTGATAAAAACCTTTTAAATGACGTTACTTTACTTATGTTGTCATTTCAAAATTTTAGCAAATGACGATGCAGTGGAGGGGAAGCTAGACACTTTGTGTCAAAAAATATCTCCCTCAAAACAAAAATTATCGTGTCCAAGTATTTTGCCATTACGTCAATATATCACGAGGTATTATAGGTGTTTTCGTTCAAATAGAACACGCTGTATGTGTAAGTATACATAAAATGTCCGTGTAAAACGAATTATTGATTTATGAACTATTCGTGGTTTTAGAGCGACGGTGTCTCAATGTGTTTACATTAGTTTTTATATGAAACTTTCTAGAGTAATGTCTGTATTTTGTAAGACAAAATATTTTGGTAAGAATTTAGTTTCTAAGGCATGAAATATATGTTATATGTAAATAACTCTTGTAAATAATATTTATAAATAAAAGTATGAGCATTCTAAAAATACATATGTATGTGTACACTCGACGAGAAGTCTGGTTTCAAAGTCAACGTACTGTATGTATGTATATATTTATTTCTTTTAAATACTAAATATTGCAACATCTAGTGTTATACAAAGAATCTGATAACTAATTCAAAAAATTTAATTATCTTTTAGGAAAAAGGACATTTTTCCCAAATTAAAATTAAGTTTCTAAGTAAATACAGTAATTTCGCAAATAAAATGCTCTATACTAAAATATATAACGAATTATTATTTACTTTCAACAAATAATAACAGTTTCTTTGAATTGATAAGAAGCTTACCTTAAATATTTAAACGTCAAAAGAACAATCTTAACGAATGGCGTCATGGCCTATTTCAATTGCCATAAAAATAAATAAAGGTAGTAATAAAAACAATATATAAAAATTAGTTTTGCATAACATTTTTAGTCTGTTTATTATTAAACTGTTACTCCTGCGGTTATTGGGCATAAAATGACAACATTGTTTTAAAGCAATCTTTAGGACAGAATCTAGCTAAACTAGATGTTCATTGCTTTAATGTTTTTTAAATAATTTCACGAGGATTGAAGAAAAATTTAAATTATTGTGGTGGAAATTTTACTGGAAGTTTAGGTGTAGCACTGCTGTTCATATAGAGATGATAAAGCAGTTCTGCGCAGTTTGAATTGTGCCTTTTCAGTTCCAAAGGATCGCTCGTTTGTAATTATCTTTCTTTAATAGGACATCCGTGTATACACTGGGTACATAAAGTGTGAAATAAATTCAACATCTTCCAAACTAAATGTGTCTGAAAAATTTCTGCAGACACGTCAATTTTCTTTTTTAATTTCACATATTTTCTTATATGTAATATAATTTTAACGCATTACTCTTCTAATAATGACGTCATCGTCGTATTTTTAAATAGAATACCCTGTATATTTTTCCATTTTTGGATTCTGCAATATTATTATATTGACGAACTACAGCACAGAATTACAACTGAAGTGAATAACATTCCACAGGAAACCATTAATGAAGTTCAACAAGGGTTTATTCATCATTTGGGTTACTGTCAGGCAGAAAAAGGACTGCAATTTGAAGATTTGTTATAATTTTTACAATATTGTTTAAAAGAAATTTTTGACGATTTTTGTTCAAATTATTGATTTTAACATGCTACCAAATTTTATAGTCAAATTTCACTTTAAATGCTTGTATCTCTCAAGTTAACAGCTTTAGATCATACAAATGAAACAGTTTTGAAAATATTTCTTCAAGTAGAATCCAAAAGTGAAAAAATATAAAGGGTGTTCCATTTAAAAAAATATGATAATGACGTCAAAATTATATTAAACAAAACAATATGTGAAACTAAAAGAGAAAATTAAGGTGACCGCGGAATTTCTTTAGACATCTACTTTGCAAGATATTGAATGTATTCTCTACTTTATGTACACAGTGTATATTTTCCAGATAAAACAAATTTTCCCAAACCACGCTATTGCATTTTAAAACTACTGTACAACTGTTGTGGCCGAACGTTAATATCAATCTACACACAACTGTTCGTCGAATGACTTTGTTTATCCATGGCAATAAGTAGTGTTAGTGTCTCGTTTAGTAATCAACTTTTTTTATTTCCCGCTGAAATAAGTGCTCTATGCCTTCTTGACATTGGTATTCTTTTGCACTTGTTCTCAGAAATTCTTCTAGTTTATGACAAACACATTCTGTTTTTCTTTTCAAGACTTCAAAATACTAATAAAATATTTTTGTATTAAAACGCAGTGATACGATTATACTCTTAAATCTAGTACAGTTAGCAGAAAAGTGTTTTTTAAAATATTTTACTTAAGACGTGATCGTCTCGAAGTTACGTCGCGATATGGTCATTTTAATTAAAGGCGTATACGGATAATTAATTGCATTTAATACTTTGGTGAGTGTGCATAAAACCATTAATTTCTTACAATCTTACAAGAATTATTCAAGAAACTCGGTAAGGATAAACTGAGACGTTTGACATTATCCAACGCAATTTTCGTTGTATCAAATACTATTGAAGACTATAAAATTTTGATGCAGTTAGAACACTTTAAAGTTGTGAATTTCGGTTCAAAAATACATCAACTTTGCGATACGATATGAAATCAGCAGTAAGTTTAACAGTCAGATTTGATTAATAAAGCATAATTCAAAAGCATTACCTTGCCATTAATGATGCTGCAATTGGAAGAACTGACATATTTCTTCCTCCGAGTAGATATTCAGTTGCTGTATCTTGCTTACTTCCAAAACACCAGAAATATACACCTATTAATACACTAAATCCTAATATTCCAGTAAAAATTAGATAATCGAACCAAGAAAACATTGATTTTGGTAATCCATTGTCCAATAAGGGTAAAACTGTTGTTAAATTCATAGTAAAACCTGGAAAAAAGGTAATTAAATATCTAAAAAATGTATGGTAAAATTACTTACTTGTTAGCATGCCGTTACTTTTAATATTAAATTTCATTTTCTACTTTTTTTTATTATATACTGAGATATACTGTATTTATCATATTTGCTTAAACATTATTTATTATACTATTTATTTTGCGATTAAAAAGTATGTAAAAGCAAATGCTTAGTGAAATTACGTTTATTTATTTAAAACATCTGCTATCGTCACAGACAATGTTTTGAAAAATTTAACACAGATATTACTTTTATTGTGATTCAAGCTCAAACAATAGAACATGTTGTATAAACAAATTTTAAATAAGAAGAAATTAAAAAAATTTATAGAAGAAGTAATTGTATTTAGTCATATTAACATTTATGAAAGACATGAATAATTAATAAGATACCTGTTAATCTATTGATGATGTATTCATTATTACACATCCATTTTATTCACCAGTAGCGTTAATAACGTGCATACGATACAAATAAATTGGTTTGATTTAAACCTAAGTATTCACAAGAAAACATAATTATCTAAAAGCGAAGATAAACTTTTTTTTTTATAATCACTTATCAGCAAGTAGAAACTACTAGTTTCAATTCAATAATTCAGTAAAATAGTACAAAAATATACAGATTTCGTAAGCGTGGGTGATTATGTCTTTATAAAATTTACGTTAAAACATTTATAATAAATTAAATAATAAATACCGTCATTAGTTCATTTAACTTTTCCGCTTACAGTGCTTAAAATTATCTGAATTAATTTGAAGCGATAAATAAACGTTGCATATTCACTTCAATCGGTTAACTTATTCGTCACTAATTTTAATTCTGACATGACCAGCAACGAATACAAGGTGCAGTTTACATCCTAAACATTAGTATCCACATACGTCATTTCATAACATCGTTGCATATCATCTAATGAAATGATACTCAAGGATGTTTGAATTTTTCCCGTATCATCCGCACGAACCTGCATCATCGATTGAACAAAAATAACCTTAGTTTCTCCTGAAACTGTTAGAAACAAGCTAATTTCTACAATTAACAATGGCTTTAGATATTTTTATTTATTATACAGGGTATTCTACAAATAAGCGCTATACGTCAGTAGAATATATGGTTACCTCATAAGAGATCTATCAGTATGGCGTCGACCCAAGAACGCCGAAATTCCAATAAATGCAGTACCTGTATCATAGTGCGATTTAAAGGTTTGAATATTGATATGCACATTCAATTTAGAAAACGTTTTAGATTAACCCTAGAACGCATGATTCGTTTCAACTCATCAACTTATTTATAGCTTAATATACTTATTGAAAATTAAGTATGGCTGTATATTGTAATATATAAAAATTACCTACTTGAGATAATTACAACTACCTTAAAAAACGAATATGCCTTATTCATAGGTGAATTACTTTAACTCAAACCAACCCTTGTCGGAAGTTTGTGTGTGTAATGCAGGATATTACGTTTTGTGCCTAGAATATTATTATAAACAAAGATATTGCACTTCTAGAAATGTATTTGCCCCGCCATTTGTTCACATGTAATGTAAATCAGTAATATTTATTGCCGTGCAGTAGCAAGTTATTGTTTGTGTTAGTAAGAGAGTTAGATTTTGCAAGAAATTTCACAAATATGATTTATTTTTACTTACGCAATTATTTTGGACAATATAAACAAAGGACAGGTCTGAATATTGGTAAGTACTAATTGAATATTGCTTTGACAAATAAAAATAGATAGATCATTTTTACTCTTTTTGAAAAGAAAGATGTCTGCAAGTCGTTATAAAAGAAGAGCTACATATGAAGTTAAAAATTTGGAGAGTGCAGTTCAATATTGGGATGCTGAAATTGATTCTGATGTGTCGTGTTCAGATAATAAGATGATGACCTGGAATTTATACTTGAAGGGCATCGGTGTGATACTACAGAAAGTAGCGCAGCGCAGTTAAAAAACCTCTGTTCGCTGAAAAACGTGTAACGAAGCGACTCTCTAGGTCGCAGAAGAAATTAATCGTGATTTTAGAAACGTAATTTTTACAGACGAATGTTCTGCATAAGCACGTTGTATTCTCATGCGATCTTGGTTAACCTTCACCAATAAGCTTGTCCAGCGGATCGTTAACACAAAATAAAGGTGAATCTTTGGGTCTACCTTTTAGAGTAAGTGTTTGCACTTTTAACTTGTTCACGTGCAATCTAAATATCCAGAAATTGCTAGAAATCTATAAAATGCTTTATTACTATCTGTCAAGCGTTCGACCATCGAAAAAAATGAGGGTTGGGTTTTACATGAGGACAACGATCCCAAATATCGCAATAAGTTCTGTACCGAGGTGAAAAAGCATTCTGACATCGCTACACTAGATTAGTCATCGCAGTCGCCCGTGAACAATCCCATCAAAAGTATGTGGGCATATATTAAGCATAAGCTTGAATTAATTAAAAGACTCTGTCACTAGAATACGCCATTAATTTAGTCGAAAGCATGCCTCGAACATGCCAGGTAATTATCGACGCCGGTGGTGACTGGGCACATTATTAATATAATTTTATTTTTGTCCTGGTCGAGTACAATGTATATATGTATTAGAAAGTTGTACTTAAAAAGTTTTTCCTAAATTCACTCGACCACGCTCTTATACCGATAAATAATTTGGAAATGACCGGAATACGAATTTAGAGAAAACTATTGTATACAATAGCAAATATGCAAAATACATCTTGAAATCCAACATGCGATAATTTTTTCACTTTGTTGATTTATTTGAAGATCTTCTAAAAACTGCATTAACTGCTGTGAGAACAAATGGTAAAAACAAACTAGAAATTTCACAAGAATCTATGTCTTTAATAAAACGTTAATAACCACCTTAATCTTAGAAGTTATATGCTACGAAGTACAATGAATCATAATAATACCATAACTGAGGGAAGCCCGAAATTACCAATTTTTATATCAAGAATAAAGGGGTCGTTAATAGAATGAATTAAATTGTTAGGTGCAGACAAGATGCTGTCCATATACAGTATTTTCTAATATGAAGCCAGGATGATAATTAGGCATCCTAAGAATGAAAAAAGTATTACTGTTGCAAGTATTCGCCATTTATTGTTTGTCTCTTTGGAAGGTAATCGACCATTACAATTCCCTGAGTATCCCAGAAAACCGTCGCCATTACCTTTCCACCAGACTTCGTTGTCATGGCTTTCCTTTGGGGCCGAACAACCTGGTCCCGTCCATTGCGTAGTTTGCAATTTTGTTTCCGAGGTATAGTAACGATCCCATGTTTCAACTGTGGTAATAAACCTTCACACAAAATCAGCTGACTTCTTTTGAAAACAGTTCCAACATCTTGCAACACTTCAAACATATACAGAAACTTAATGACGGCAGGTTTTTCAATATTATCCATAGTAGAACATACAAGAACACTTTCACTTTGCGAAGCCGCTAACATCAAACTATTTAATAGATTGAAATCAGATTTTTAATATAACCAATCTAAACATGGAACTTCCGAATTTTATACTAATAGTTAGTGTAGTACCATCCCCTAGTTGAAGGCCGCCTAATTATCATCCTGCCCTCGTATATTAGACAGTAGTCTCTAAATTCAGTAATTTTATTTATAAACATAAATTCCAAATACGTTTGTGGGCAACTTCATCGTTGACTTTTATTTCTAAAGGATTTTTATGAAGACCTTGTTTTAACACATACATTATAACTTTTTTCGCTAATATCTACGAGAAAATCTCACAATTTAACAAATTGGATGCGAGGCTAATTGAAATTATTTAAATTTGAATTTAGCAAGATATCAATCAACGTCATTAAATCGATACATTTATGTATTTTTTGTTGCAGCATTTAATGCCACCCTGTATATATGATATTTTGAGATTTATAGCTAGTTATAATTTTGATCGAATTTTCGCTTCGTGCGAACAGTTGAACTCCGAATGGTGATTATATCAAGTTTCAAAAATTTTAAAGATTTTCCTTCAGGGATAAAATCGACTTTTATAAATATAACTACAAAACATTAACTTTTTTCCACAACCGTTAAAAAAAGTTAGTTTTATTAAATATTTTTGCGTAACTAAAGTTGAACTTTTATAAACAGTTCAAAATAGCGTAAATAAATTTTTTTTTCTACTCGTTAATATTGAAGTATGTCGTGTACACATCTACTGCAGTGGTTGAAATTCAATTTCAATAGCTACAGTGATTGAAATTGCACTTCAATAGCGAGTGTGGTTGAAATTCGACTATCAATTGTTATAAATACACGCATTACAAAATAGCATGCCATAATGTATTTCTATATAAAAGTCAACGTTACCTTAAAACATAATTGAATTGTCAATGCGTAATTAATATGTGGCGCTGTTTACACAATATAGTTCTATTTTAGATTTATTTCAAAACTTCGTAGGAAAAATAGTATATGCAACGCGTGGAAGAAGGTTATAAATACACGCATAACAAAATAGCATGCCATGATGTATTTCTCTATAAAAATCAACGTTACCTTAAAACATAATTGAAATGCCAATACTTAATTCGTATGTGGCGTTGTTTACACAATATAGTTCTATTTTCAGTTTATTTCAAAACTTCGTAGAAAAAATAGTATATGCAACGCGTGGAAGAAGGCATTGCAACTGCTCGAATACTTTTTCACTCTCTCGATGGCTTCACCATCTCGCTCGTCGAAAAAACTGTCTCTCAGTTGAAATGCAACTTCTTCCACGCGTTGCAAAATATACTATTATTCACGTGTGAATAAAATTAACTAAGCTAATTGATTTATAGATGTCGCTATCCATTATATTGACGTTTAATGTCACTATAATATTTAATTGAGAAAATTGCTTAATAATAATAGGGCCTTATTTAGAATATTTTTTAAATAACTTTAATTTTTCTGTTTATGTTAATACAACAAAATTAAAACGTGTTTTCCGTTTCACCTTTTGATGACTAAAACAATTGTAAATCAACTAACATTGGATGTAAGTATGCGCTTGTTAAACATTGCCTGACATTACCTTTGCAAACGTAATTCACAGTATGTATTTTTAAAAGAAAAATGGGGAGTGACGACTATGAATTTAGTTGTACTTCGGTAGAAATAATTAATTCTGCGTCCATAGTAACACTAAAATTGTTACCTAAAAATCTAAACAACTAGATGAGAAAGAATATTAACTTTTTATTAAATGGACAAAGGACAATAATATTAATAGCTTTGGTGAAAGAGCTATATTAGCATATTTTGGAGAATTAAATAAACGACAAAAGAGCTCAACCCTCTGGTCTTCTTTTACAAAACTTAAATCGACGCTTATGGTATACAATGAATTAATATTAAAAACTATTGCAAACTAATTGCATTCCTGAGACGTCAATCAGCAGGAAATAACCAAAGAAAGCACAAGTATTTACAAGAAATGAGGTTTATAAATTTTTAATAGAAGCACCAGATGAACAGTATTTGTTAAGTGGCTAAAGATGTATAGTCGACCAACCATTTCTTGTTCAATACAGTAGCCCAAGTTAAAAATCAGGGGCGGACTGATAACTTTAATTGCAAATATTTCGAAAAATATGCAATTCAAACACATAGCTTATAAGCGTTTTTTGTTGCGCATATTAAGATGTGTCTGCTGTTAAAGTAATGTCCTTTATATCGCAGACATCCTGTATAACATTAAACGACAATAGAAAATTCGCAGTTGGCAAGTCCACCGAGATCCTAATTAATGTTCCAGCCAGCATTTGGGTTGTACCGGCCCAAAGATACAATTCTCAAATCAGAAGGTATACTAAGGGACCGATATCCAAAGTCATAGGTTTAAAATTATTTCCGAGTTGTGGTAACAAGCGAAAAAGACACATCTTGACAAGGTTAGCCTTCTGTTTAATGTTAAAAAGTAAATTAATATTCTTTGTAGTTTTTAAATAATTTAAATAAAAGCATCACTAACGTACTTGTAAGCAAGATGTTTATTTAAATAAGATATATGAAGAACGCTAACCAAACTCGAAATGAACAACCATTTATTAGGGTTAAGGAAAGGTCTAGCCATAAAAACTAGATAAGCGTTCATTAATCTGACACTGGTTTTTTTTCAATACTATTATATTTATAAACTTGAAATAATCCTAATTATTCTAATTATTTCTTAGGGCTTAGTAAATAAATTTTAGTTCGTAATTCTCTTGTCAGTTCATAAATTTCGCAAATTGCATATCAATTTGTAATACAACTCATTTCTGTGAACTTCTACTATTTATTGTGAATTCTTGTAAATCCTGACTAACGACAGGTGTACATCAAAAAGATTAAATCATATTCAAAGATAGTGTTACTTACACAATCTACTTAAATAATAGTGAACTTTCGAGTGCATTGTAAAAATTACTCGGGGTTCGTCACAGTAGGTAATCCTTTAAGAGTGTCGATAGCAATCCCCTCTCAATTTATTTACTCTACAACTAAACATCGTAAAGATCAGGCTATTAAATTAAATAAACCCTATTGTAAAACAACGCTACCTTATAAAGGTAACGTTATCAGACGAACACGATTTTCTAGAAAATAGCTGAAACAATTTTCTTAAAACTTACTAAAATGTGGTCTAGCAACGAAGATAAAGATTAAAAAAATTAATTTATATTTTTTACACCCAAATTAAATATTTTTTTACTAATTGTGAATAAATGTTAAATAACTAGATTGACTTACATTTTCCTTCTTGACATTAAAATCTATTCTATTTTGATCAAAAACCAAAAAATATATTATTTTAGTAACTAATAATATTTAGAACTACCTTACAATGATTTTTTTAAAACCAAATATCAAAAACCTTTAAAATCGAGTTGAATATTCTTAAAAAATTTAAACTTTCCGAATATTTCTATAGAATTTGTTTTTTCATAGAATTTTTAAAAAATTTCTTAAATTCTTAATTTTTGTACCTATAATTTCAATTCAATAAAGAGTGATTATTATTTTTATTCCCAGATATAAAATACCAGAATAAAAAATTACGTTATAATTGGTCTAGTAAAACAACAAAATTAGCTAGTTCAAAATGTTTCATTCACAGGCCAGAATTAGTAACTTATTTACTATTACGTGACCCGTCTAGGAGTCATTCGTGGCGGAGCGCACTTAATTTCCATCTGCTGCCAATAAACGCCCTCGCGTCTTTCACTTGCACTCACATGCAGTTTTTCTGTACGACTGGCGATTGCTTAAAGCCATTATTTTTGTCTGGCTTTTTGCAAGTATGCTTAAATATATCCAGTAAATACACCATTTTTTCCGCCGCCCTAAAATACTTTTTTGGCAAATTTTCAAAATGCGAGTTTGGGGTAGTCTGGCCATATTTTTAAATCACCTAAACCGTCCTGGATTTTTATTTTTAAGTTTATTAATATGCCTAATTTACGATTCTTTAAATTTCGTTTGACCTAAAATATTTTTTCTGGAAATAATTTTTTACAAAATTTCCATACTGCGCAGTAGCCAAAGGACCCCAAACGGCCAGCCAGACTTTCCATTCCCTTGAATAATATGTAAGTATTGCTGTACAATATTTCTAGTCCCCTAAAATACCTGCTCAAAATTCGTTGAGCTCTCCCGTTATAGTGTATTCCGAATGAGTGTAAATAAAATTCGGATTACGCTAGAAAAATTATAAGATGTACAACGTGAAAGTATTTTCACTTACATCGAAAATACTATAAAAAAATTACATAAAATAGATAACAAATTAAATAAAAAATGGAAAAATCCACTACGTGGTTTTCACGACCCCATGTCTATCTTTGGTATTCCAGACCATATCGATCATTTCCTCGGCAACAACAACTATAATTTTAATCCATTGATAATGATTAATAAATTTGGTACGCGATTCTAAATAATACATGCCTAGCGAGGAAGATAAATAACAAACGTTTTTATTGTGAAATAACCTCCTTTTGCTTCTTTTTAGCTTTTTACAATATTTATCGTTTAGTTCCTATATTTTTATTTACGCCTGGGCATTAAACGGATTTTTCGGAATCTTTTGTTCTGCTTTTAGAAGCACGTATACGAGTACACTATACTGAATGGTAATACAAAATATATTGCAAGATACATACATGTCAAAGATGTTTAAATATGCAAAAACATAAATACGACCTAGGTAAAACGATACTGAAAAGTTTATACACGTTTAGAGAAAAAACTGTTTTTCCAGCACCTTAAGCAATTTGTTTACTATTACCACGAAGATGCTTTTTTAATTTTGGGATTAAATGGTAATCATTCAGAGCTAAATTGGGATTATTCCTTATTTTGAAACCAGAATTATTTTGTTAGGGGACTGGAATAATTCATCTTTCATCTTAATAACATGGTGTAAGTTGAGCTTGATATAGCTAGTATAATACCGCCTGCATATAGTATTCCAAAAAGGTATTATCGTGATTGTCGTGTTAAGTTAGTTAACGAACATTTTCTACAGAATAGTGAAAGCTGAACCAACGTTTCATTCACTGTAGTAAATGCTTAAATTTATCTCAGGTGGTAATGATCATAAGTGTTTTTAATTTCAAGTTAAAATTTTCAAACAGGTGTATTCTATAAAATCAACTGCTTGTCCGATCAGGCTTATGGCCAGCTTGTCCCTAATTTTAATTGATATAACTAATATTTAGTCATTTCACATTGAATTTTACTTTCTCCTACACGCTTTCAATTTTAATACAATGTATAAGGCGTGTACCAATATAGAAATAACTTTTGAACGTTATTGTTGTAAAAAGAGGCATGAAATTGATCGTATTTTAATAGCTTATTGCGTTTCTGATTTGCTGTATTACACCAGTGCGGTGCACATCAGCCATTTTCCTTTTATAAAAAAGCTACAACATTTTTCGGTTTTTACTAGTTTTTATACTAAATAGAAAGCAGCTAGCTAATATCCACCTCACCCGTTCAGAGCATATAAATCGGAAACGCTGTTAGTCTACGAAAACCTTAAACTCATACGGACGATAATTCGTTGTCGATGTTGCTAAACATAAATGCACTCACACGAGCAACGAATAGTCGTTCGCTTTGACGTCTAATGATGTCCGTCTGTCGTAGAAAGGAATGACAATAAGTCGTCGGTGTGGACACCTCTAAGGGACTATGCAGTCTCATAAGTAAAACTATTTTATTAATTATCAGTACAAATTTGGATTCTGAAGAGAATTTTTGCTTTTCCGAGTATTACGACAAAAGCAACAGCGACGTAAAAACAGTTAAAGACAGCCGATAAAATAAGGGCAAGTCTACTACATTATGTAAAAAATTGAGGGACCTGAATGAAAAGCAACAAATAAATTCGTATCAAAGTATCTGTTTTGTTTGGAATGTTCTTAAATAATGACTATCGCCAGAACCGACGACAGCAAGATGATCACCTGAGTTGTTCAATATGTCCCCGTATATGTACAGCCGTCTATACGTAACGATAAATCTTAGGCAAAATGTTGCCAAAAGAACACCCACATGAGTTTACTTTAATTGGTGAAATGGTTTTAAAAATGATTATTTTCAAGGCAAACAAAGAGTATGATAAAATATGATAAAATTTTAGCTAAACGTATGTTTATCTTACATGTTGGTACGCATAGTATTCGTATTTTTAATGCTATTGATGTTGAAAAATATTTAGTTGGTTCACTGAGATTTCTAAAAAATAAAATATTTCTTAAGCTCAATATAGATTCACGCAAAATAGTTTAAGGTATAATACTTTACAAACACATCTCATTAATCAACCGTTTTAGCGATTTTATGATGAAAAATATATTATACAATCGATTTTGAATTAAGTATCTTTAAATGGACAAGTTATTCGTACATTGACATTAAGAAAATCGTATAGAAACTGAGCTGATTATAAATTTAAAGATATTTTAATGCCTAATCAGAATTGAAGAAATTAAACAAAATCAAATAGTGCATTCAAGGACAACTACAGATAACGCAAGATTTATGAGGTTATGAGGTTACTTAAACCTTGAAAACGTTAATATTATCAATTAAATTAAATATTAAACGTAATCATTTATACTTGGTTAGCGCATTTTTGCTTTTCAGGTTTCGTCATTTGCATCCGCTTCGTTTAAAAGATATCTAAAAATCTGGTGTAATACAACACACGACATCCTCTTACACATTTTAAATTTAGTTTGAATTATCGACGTTAGTTATTTTCCTATACACCAAAAATTGTAAACTCTAAAATTAATTTAAAAGCATAAATAACTCATCCATTTATAATTTCCTTTATACATGTACCAAGAGATTTATAATTAAATGTTGAGTTCATTTAAAGCAAAAATTATGTATAAATTTAAATAAAAAGTACTTAAGTATGCAAATAATGCAAACAAATCATTAAAATATTAATTTAGTTTTATTTTGGGGACGGTAATTAGAACGGTCACTCAACCAAGTTACTCGCCAAACAAAACCTTGCTTAACTCTAGAGAATTTTCTCAATAATTTACTTCAATGAATTTTATCGGAGAAACCAATTTGTTCATATCATATAGTATTACAGGTGCAAGAAATGTGGCGAGTTTAAAAAATCGTTATAGCCGTTTACAAAAAAATTGCAAAAAACTTAAAAAGCACAAGAATAAAGTGGCACTTCCGGTCATTTGCTTTTAGCACACACATGTACGCACGCATGAACGCTCGCACGCACGCCCACACGCCCGCACGCTCGCACGGCCGTACGCGTGTAGGCACGCATTTACGCACGCGTGCACATATGCACGCTTGCACTCACGAGCACCCGCACACACCAACGCACGCACCCAAGCACGCACGCACGCACACACGCACACGCCTGCATACGCACG
>JAHWXV010190502.1:0-10971 GCA_024586415.1 Phrixothrix hirtus | reverse complement strand
AAACTGTCCATGACGGGTATCGTAATTATGGTGTTCGTTTAATAATTCAAATTCATGTAAGTTTTTTTTAACATATAAAAGAATTTCTAATATATATATAGATGGTAAGGTTAAAATTTTTTGTATAGAAAATATAACTTTACAAGGGTGATCTGATAAATGGCCGGTTTGTATATGAGAACACAACTTTTTGTTCAAAATTTCATTTTACTTTTCGACATAGTCTCCTTTTAGCTCAATACACTTACTCCAACGTTTTTTCAATTTCATTACGCCTTCCTTGTAGTAAGATTGATCAAGTCCTCGAAAATATGCATCAATTTTCCATTCAAATTCCTTATTTGATTTGAATCTCCTTCCATCAAGCCATTTCTTCAGGTTTGGGGACAGGGAGTAGTTACACCGAGCTAGATCAAGAGAATATGGTGGATGCGGAAGAAATTCGTAACGCAGTTCATTCAATTTCTGTTGAATTTTCCATGATGTGTGAGCTGGTGCGCTGTTATGATGAAAAAGCACCTCCGTTTTTGTCAAATATTGTTGTTTTTTCTTTATTTCAACGTGCAATCGGTTCAGTAATGGCACATAATAATCTCATATGATTGGTTTTTGCGTTTTAAGATAATCGAGGAGTATTACACATTGTGCATCCCAAAAAACAGTCGTCAAATCCTTTCCAACTAATGCAACTTCTTTTGCTTTCTTCAGTGCATTTAAAACCAGCTTCAACCCATTGTTTTAATTATTGTTTTATTTCAAGTGTGTAGTAATGCGTCTATGTTTCATCTATTATTATGAATCTACACAAAAATTCATCTGCATCACGTTGAAACATCGCTAACAAATGCTTTGAAATGACCATACGATTACGTTTTTGTTCGATTGCCAACAAACGCGGTACCCATCTTGCTGACAGCTTTCAAATATGTAAATGTTCATGTAAAATGTTACACGTTATTTTGAGATGTTTACGATGCCAGTTATCTTACGCACTTTCACTCGTAGATCTTACAAAACGATATCATGGATTTTATCGATCATTTCTTTGGTGGTCACTTCGATTGGTCGACCTTAATGATGTTCGTCAATTGTGCTTAAACGACTACGTTTAAATTCTGCAAACCAATACATCACAGTTGAATTCGCTGGAGCAGATGTGCCCTAATATTGATCAAGCTCTTCCTTTGTTTCTCTCGCGGTTTTTCCACGCAAAAGATAATGCTTAAATCAATGCATGAAATTCGATTTTATCGATTATTTTAATACAATCACAAGTTGTTCGCTTTTTATGGCTGTCAAACATAAACTAAATGACATATAGCGCTTAAAATTTATATGCAGCCTACTAATAGATGTATTTGACCGAAATGATGTACATTCGATGATTAGTGGCGCCATCTCTTGGAAACCGGCTAATGATCATACCGCCCTTATTCATTTTTATATATATTTTGGGTTATTCTTAATAATTTATATTGCGTGCTTCCAATTGCATATTTTGTACCTTAATTTTATAAAAGTATTTAACAATTATTTGAAGTTAACCTTGGCCGTTATTTATTTTGTAAATCCACTCACCGAATTTGTTAATTGGGAATCAGTAAAGATCGAATTCTAATGATCGTTGCATGTTTTACTGAAGTATTTTAGTAAATACTCGTATTTCGACTTCATTCTAAAGCGATTTCAATAGTTGTAGGATGTTGAATTTTATTTTTTCTATTTGTCATTTGATTTAACAAGAGTATGATTTTAATTATGTTAACATCACAATTAGATTGCTCAAATTTAGTACGAAGATAACCGTTCTGTAAAAGACAGACATAATAATTGTGATTATTTTAGAGTATTTCACATCATTCGCACCAGAACGCTATTCGCAATTTAATAATGAAAAGTTGAAGAAACTGCCGATGTACAAAACATAAAATCAACTTGTACCTCAAAAAGTGTGCGTTGAGCTGAAAGTAACGGTGCTTTATGTCCAAGTGTTCCAAATGATCCGTCAATGTCAAGTCCATTCGCAAGCATTAGGCGTTCCATCAATTAACTTATGGCGAGCTTATAAGATTCATCAATACAACACTTAAAGCTAGTTGACCATAACATGGATTCTTGGATGGTGGGTGCTCTAATAAAATCATATTCAGTGTCAAATAGGCCGGTAAATAAAAAGGTTGCCGTATTTGGGAGAAAAAAATCTCGAATTACTCATGAACAACCATCACATGCTTAAAAAGTTACTGTCAGGTATGGTGTTTGGTGCAAAGGAATCACCGAACCTTACTTCTTCAAAAACAATATTGGTTAGGCTCTTACTGTGCATGATAACTGACTTTCTACTGTTTAAACTTAAAGGAATCGATATTTATAGCATTTATCATCAAATTATGATATTACACAACTCCGTTTAATGATTTTGCAATTTCAAGACCTTGTTACTAACACCAACAGATTGTTTTCTTTGGGGTTTCTTGAAGTACCCAGTACCAAAAAACAATCTAACACCTCAAAACCAACATCCACAATGAAATTCGCGCAATTTATCAGGTAATTTGTCAAAAAGTCATCGAAAATTACAACCGAGTCCACACTTGTGACAAAAGTCGAGTGTTGGTCATTCAAACGAGTTGTGTCATGTATAATTGTAAAAGACCGAACTTTTGTTTAAAATTAAAAAACAAATCATTTTTGTTATCTTACTGACTCTATTGGAGAACTCTTTATAACGAATAACAACTGTCATTCAAAAGTTATATAAATTACAATTTATCAAATATTGTCAAAATTTTCATCGATAGAGGGATGCTTTGTTATAAGTTTTATATTGATAATATTGGTATGACAAATCTTTAGCAAAATAGTATTGTCATGAGGTTGGTGTTTGATAAATATTTTTCTATTGTTCAATTCACAGTGGTTGAAGAGCAGTTGTTCTGGTCTGATGATTTTCAACAGTTGGTAGAGACTTTGGAATAAGGTTTACTCAACATTTTTTACTTGGTCTGAATGTAATTCCAAAGGAGTTCCGAAATAGCTAAACAGTTCTTTCACCAAGGTCTTGGTCATTGTAGTTGCCTCTTGATTTGGCGAAGCGTATAATTGGGTCCATTTACTAAAATAATCAGTTGGAACTAGAATGTGTTTGCTTTCTGCTTCTATTTCTGAAAACACGCCCGCTATATCAATTACTACCCTTTGAATTAAGCTACTCACATTATATTGTCTCGTAGATGTTTTCGCTTATCCAGGGTACCCTTCCCAGAAGTGCATATTACACATTTTCGGCACCACTCCCTAATATATTCCCTATAATTTATCCATAAAATCGTTCACGGACCTTTTTTTGGTGTTTTACTTACTCCTATATACCTTCCTGATGGACCATCATTAAGTTCTCGCAAAACTTCCACTACTCTGATTTTGGGATACACCAATCACATTCGCCTGTTATTTCTATCGTTATTTTTGAGGGCTTTTTTCAAAAGCCATTCCGAACTTGCAAGTAATCCCATTGATATCAATAACTTCAACAACGGGATTAAATGGGGCCACTCCCTCCTAATCTGGTCTTTGACCTTCATTCTTCCGTTTTACTAACAACTTCTAATCTGGGTCGCTTTCCTGATTCTGCCTGACATTGTCCGGTCTCCAGTCACCGTTGATTACAGTAATACGCTTGACAAGAAGTTCTTCAACTTATAAGTCCAACCGACAGCAGTGTTTACAATCTTTTGGGCAAAGCCGTCTTGATAAAGAATCAACGTTTTGATCATTTCTTCCAGCACGATGTTTCAGTTCAAAGTCATACTTTTGTACTCGTTCAATCCATCTTGGTATTTATCCTTCTGAATTTTGAAACTGTAGTAGCAATTCCAACGCTGCGTAATGATTTCTTATTAATAAATGTCGTCCATAAAAATATTGGTAAAGAGGTTCGATTGAGGGTTATGTAGTACTTTATTACATCGTCACTTTTTTTTGTTTTCAGATTAATTTTAGCATTGCAAGATCATACGAAATGTGATTTAAATGCGCAGCAATATCGTACAATGCAAAAGAAAATTATTTTGATAAAATTATAAGTGTTTTCTAAATGTGAAGCTGGATATGTGTTTTTTTAAAATATTCTTCAATATTATTTATCTTGTTCTATTACATTATATTAATTAGTTTTTCCTTTAAATAGAAAAATACATTATACCTAATGTTTTTCAAATTTCGTTTTGCTTTTATTATTGAATTCTAAGATATTTAATTACTTTTATTCGTTTTATAAATTAATTTATGTCGTGTTTATGAAAAAATTATCTACCCTCAAAATCTCGTCAATCATTTAAAGAGACGAAATAAAGTTCAAGTCTCTTTTATGTATAAGAAATGGGAGATTGGTCGTAATCGGGGTTTAAATTTACCCCTGAGATCCTAGCCACCCTAATTCTAAAATATTAAATGGCATCATATTTTGTAATTGCTTTCTCTTAATACTACATTTGTTATAAAGAAAATTTAAAATATCAAGTATCTTTTCTAGAATATTATAAAACTTTTATATAGAAATTTACAAATAACACGAGTTGTATTAAATTACTATTGTATATTATTGGTGTGGATAAATTATCATCGCATTCCTCAATCAACCTGTACTGAAAAGATTATACCTACAATATTAAAGGAGTTAAGTGAAGACATGGCTTGGGGAATCAATAGTTAGCAAGTAACCGCCTTCTCACTTGCCAAATGACCTTGAATATCAATGACAATTGAAATATTTCGACAAATTTTAGTTTAGGAATATTCATTGTTTTAGTAGCCGTTGAAGGTAGGCGTTGATGTATGCATTAAAGCGAGTCCAGAACATTTTGTTAATATTTATACAATATTTATGTAACACAAACAGTTTCATTTTAAGGTTGATGTTAAAAAGAAAGATATATAGTTGGCACATTCCACATTTTCTGCAACTTTAGTTTAAATAACTTACAAATACAGTAGCAAATACATAAAAGAAATACCTTTTGATTAAATTCATAACATTTTTTGATTCAGTCTTGTTTTCAAGTCAATATAAATGTTAAATGTGAACGGAAGTACTACATTGAAGGCACTTTGCAAGATATTGGGAATAAATTTCCAAATTTTATTTCATAGTATCGATTATTAGTAGTATCGCTCTAATGAATATGTCATTTTTAACATGACTAACATATTTGGTTCACATTACAATCAAAAGCACTGATAATGTCTTTGTTAACAATATTATTATACAATTTTGTTCCCAAAAAGTGTCAATAAGTTAGTTTTTGAGTTGGTACCATTAAATTAAAATTTAGTTAAGAAATTAAAACGGTGGTAGGCAAGAAGCAAAATTATGTAAATAAAAAAGTGACTTGGATTGTCAGAAATCTTTGTAGCTTGGGTATTTAAAGAATAAGAATCTCTTGTGATACATCAATAAAAATTATTTTAATTAACTAAATTAAGTATGGCTGCAGGGGAAGAAATCTTAAAAAAACGCAAAATCTTACGCTGAAATATATGGGAGTAATTCAAATGTAAACATTAATCCTAAGTTACAAAAATAATGTGTTAATAAGAAAGGAGCATATATTTAGGCCAATACTAGATGCAGTTTCAGTTTCAGTTGGTGTTCCTATTAAACTGACGTGTAAACATAAAATTGGAACCGTTTAAGTGAAATTAAAACTGGAATGTGGCTCGATGGAAATACCATCAGTTATCGTATCAGTTCCAAGCTTAATTGCTATGTAAACATGTTTATCCGTTCATATTTCAGTTATAGTGAATCGGTATGCGAGTGCACGTGCTTTTAAATACGATTTTATTCTTGGTGATGAAGAAAAATTAGGAATTTATTACAGAATTTATCGAAATAAACAGTTACGGTTAAAGTCAAGACTGTAGCAATAATAACCATTTCTTCTTCATCATCCATTACTGTTCACTTCACTGCTACCCAAAGACAACTGAAGACTAAACTGACCGCGATACGACCTACGAGGGATGATCCCTTTGCGCCACCCCGACGAACTTACAGTAACGATATTTCAAATATGTGACCTCTATTTCTCAACATAGTCCCCATTGACTTTAACACATTTGTCCCAAAAATGATGTTCTAACATTTCTAAAGCCTCTCGGAAAAACGATTGTTCAACCTTTGCAAACTACTGATTTATCGCACATATCACCTCAGTGTCTGAAGAAAATCGGGTTCCACGCAAGTGTTCCTTAAGTTTCGGAAGCAGTCGGTAATCGCTGGGAGCTAGGTCCGGCGAATATAGTGTATACTCCACCAATGCAAAGTCTGATTCAGCTATTGCAGCCTTTGCAATGGCAGATGTGTGACTGGGTGCGTTATCCTGATACAAGATAATACATTTGCGCAAGTTTCCGCTACATTTTTCTTTCATTGACTGTTGCAATTTGTAAATTAAATTAGCGTAATAAGTACCTGCAGTTGTGGCGCTTTTCTGTAGGAAGCCCTCTAAAATTACACCTTCGACATCTCAAAACACGGATAACATGACCTTCCCTGCCGATTGTTGCATTTTAAATTCTTTCGGTAGCGAATAGCCCCGATGTGTGCATTCCTTGCTTTGTATTTTTGCCTCTACATTATGCCGATGAATCCAAGATTCATCCACGGTTACAAATCGGGCAAGAAAAATTTCGTTGTCTGGTCTATACCAGAAAATTTTTTCATTCCAATTCCTTCGTAATTATATTGTACATCACATGATATGATACGCATGTGTTCTCAACTATTTGCCTAATGGTCACTTGTCGATATTGCAGCTCGAGATCATGATCTTTTTAACATTTTCTTGGGTGGTGGCAGTTGTGGACGCTCCACTTCCACGATTGCCTACTACATTTAAACGTAGGACACCATCGTTTAACTATATCATATGATACTGCAGACTTCCCTAATGTATCCACTAAATCTTGGTGAATTCTAGTCGGAGTCATTTGTTTTAATTACAGGTACTTAATTTAATAACATCTCGTTTCTCGACACGCTCCATTTCACTATTGATATGTATCTCGCTCGAAATCAGACGTCTACTGCATACAAGAGCTAACAGGTTCAAACATGTAGTTTGTCTACACATACCAGCCAACTACTTAACGTAGTAATAAATAGTTACTTCGGCGTACGAATGAGTCAGGGGCGGAGCAAAGGGATCGGCCTCGTATACTTTCAACTGAACTAAAACGCCAACTGAAACTGAAACTGAACGGAGAACTGATCGGACCATCTAAAAGCACCTTTATTGCTGGTTTAACGTTATCGCAGGCATAAACAGTATTACGACAAGAATTTATTTTTAATTAGCTGACTTCGTTCCAACGAAGGTGTCTATCAGAACTAAACTGATGATAGACAGTGCGTTAGGTACAATTTAAATTGATAAACAAATTTTATTTTGAAAATTTTAGTAACAATTTATATAATAATGGTATTATATTTACAATAAATATGTAACTAAATATTAAAATTAATAGAAATTGCGAAATAAAACGTTCTAAGTTGAGCTCGTGCTAAATCTGCCTATCCTCAAAGAAATAAAACACATGACACAAAGAAAATGACCCTCGATGTATCAACTCAAAATAATGCTCTTAGAATAAACGAAAAAATGAAATAATGGCCCATCCATAAAACATTGCGAACCATACATTGAAGATAAAAATTATTTCCTAAGGCACATATACTAAAACAAGAATTCAAACTTGATTCTATGTAGTCTGGGTAGGAATTAATTATAAAATGTTAAGTTTCAATTCTCAAGATATAAAATTTGCGTTTAAGTGTTATTATCTCCTTTACTAGGAAATTCATCATAGAAGATAAAACTACAAATATAATTTGTTTTACTCTTTGAATTACGAAGAATTGCAGTGATGCAAAAATCTGGTATTGCATATTAAGAAATAGATTGAAGATTAAATCGGGGTTATTCGATTATTCTTTACGCATGGTTGGCGTGAACTACATAATAATGTGTAAAACTAGCCGAATCGGCTTGCATCATCAATAATCACAAAAGCTGGTACTCAGGAATATGTTTCGAAGTTTAGGGATATTGTATTGAGCTAGTTGAGTAAGAGTAAAAGTTGGGTAAGAGATTGTAGGCCATAGCATACCATTGTTTCCATTCAGCTAACTGAGAAATTCAATACAAATATATATTGAGACGTTTGTTTAAATTGAATTATAAGGCTTAATCTGCCGATGCGGCAGAAGAAATTTATATAAATGTGATAATATGACAATGAATGTGGCAATCAGAACAGTAATATTTGTAGAAAAATCTCTCTTTGGACGGAGATCGAACTCGTGATATCTGGTTAGACCTAGACACTTTACCAACTAAGGTACTGAAGGTTCGATCCCTATACAATTGGAAATCTTCTTTAAATGTTACATTTTATGAAATTAAATCATTGTATATCATTTTTAAGATAGAAAGGAGACTGTTAAAAATGACAGAAGACTGAAGAGCTTCACATCGTATACATCACAGCTGAATTCGAAATATTCTGTTTTATCATACTTTAACACTCTTCGGTCCATCTTAAAAATTATATACAATAATTTGATTTCGTAAAGTGTAATATTTGAAGAAGATTTTCACTCGTATAGGGACAGAACCTTCGATAACTTAGTTGGTAAAGTGTCTGTGATCTAACCCGAAGTCGTGGGTTCGATCTCCGTACGAAGGGAAATTTTTCTAGAAATGCTAATGTTCTGATTATGATTATCTCATTCGTTATCACATTCAGCTAATTGCTGCACAGAAGATAACGATTAAAGCTGGTACACAGAACGAGAAAATTTGTATATTTAAGGGAAAAAAGTTATATTTAGTGACAAATTCAAACCTGGTCTATAGGTGCGTGATGATCGCCAACGTGTTAAGAGACATCAAAAAGAAAGAAGCGAAGCTTCGAAAAAATGCTGTAACTTGGATTACAGCGTCTTGTAGTTACGCGGGCGATCTTACATAGGATGGGTGGAAGATCCAGGTAATTAGCTCAACAATCGAACAATCCAAAGTAATTACGTCATCACTTGTCCAGGAGGATTTTGATAATTTAATTTCTAACAGGTCTAGAAGAGTACATTTTTTTATCAATGTTTAGAGAAATATTACAAATTATTAAAGTTGTTCTGCCATTATTTGCTATTGCTCACCAAAGTTTTAATAATTTAACCCTTGTGCATAAACAGCACTTTGTAGTTTTTAGTTTTACTCTTTATTGATGGTGCACTTTCACTGGAAGTGAGAGTAAATATAAATTATTATTATCAATATTTGCGTTACATTTCAAAGAACGTGCAGTACAAGGGTATATCATATAATTCCCGGAAAACTTGCTAAAAGCATTATTTACTACTTAGTTCAAAATTAGCTTTAACATAGGTAACACCTAATTTATAACATTTCTAGATACGGTGCCACCATCCCTGTAATCTCTCTTCATAGAATGCTGGAGGTTGTGATTTGAACCACCCTAATAAGTCACGCTTTAGACCAGAAATCGATGCTCAACGAACACCTTTCAAATAGTTTTTTAGTTTGGGAAATAAAAAAATCAGATGGGGTTAGGTCAAGGTTGTACGGAGCATGTGGATGCAATTCCCAGCGGTATTCTTTTAAAACTACTCTTAAAACTGATGAAAAAGAACATGATTGTGCAACTTTCCGGGTCTTCTTTTCATAAGCGCTTGGTGCAGTTTTTGGAAAATCTCTGCGCACAATACTTCGGTGACAGTTTTCTTGCCTTTTAAGAACTTACACAAAATTACACTATTGCTATTCTAGAACACAGTTGCAAAGACCTTTTTAACGGATCTGCCAGAATGCAATTTAGTTGGTGCACTTGATCCTCTTGGTAACCATTGTTTTGATTATATTTTACTTTCTGGATCGTACTGGTATACCCACGTCTCATAAGCAGCAACTACACGATAAAAAAAGTTGGAATTTGCATCGTGACGGCTCAGAAAGCTGAGTAAATTTTCCACTCTAGCTGCCATATGTTCCGGGCCCAATGCTTTTGGTATTCACTCAAGTTTTGTTAAAAATTTCACAACAGCATGAACTCCAAACTTAAAATTTGTCACACTTGTAAAACGAGGCTACGGAGACAATTTTTTAACAATACTTTTTGCGAAAAACCGTGTGACCTTTACAGTACTAATATAGTAGACACTTGTAGCCAGTAACGTGTAAAACAATCTTTCCGGGACTACTTGATATACCCTCATATATTGAACTAATTGATTTTTGCATACTTCTATAATAAGATAAATCCTTTAGCCTACCTCGTTTTAAATTTAAATATTTATTCTAATACCTTTTGTTATTGTAACTGAAGATTCAGGATGCGGCGGGCTTATTAGAATTTAGCTGAACGTTGAGGTGCTTTAACTTCCAGTAAGGACTTTAATGTGCCAAACGTCACACTAACACTGGACTTTTAGATTCTTATCTAAAAAGTAGCGTATCTTAATTTCTTTCTGCTGAACAAAGTTAGAATTGAATCTGGGTCCTCTAAACTCAGATGTAAACATGGTAACTGCTGAACTACCGAGCCCGCCTTATTCTAGTATTATCGTAATCCCTGTTAAAACTTCTTCTTTGAAAAGATAAACAAACATTTTGATTTAACGCCACTGCAGATCAGTCGGAACGTATCTATCTGCCGTAACCGACTTAGCCACTATCATTATATATAAATAGTTAAGTTAATACTAAGGAACTTTTGATGAAAATAGGACATTACAAATCGTTATCTTTAAACAAAATTTCCGACTTGAGAATTTGTGACCATCTCATTTACTATTATTTTCCTCTTAGGGCAATATTATCACCGTTTAGCGATGATAACAAAGTATAGATTAGTTACCCTTTTCTCGGCATTTTTGTGGAATAATAT
>JAHWXV010190500.1:0-11948 GCA_024586415.1 Phrixothrix hirtus | reverse complement strand
TTATCCCAAAGTAGGAAAAGCTTAATTAAAGTTCTGAAATTTCCATTGTATTATCGGTATTGAAATTGCAGACAGCGAAAAACTGTTATCTTTACATACAAGCATCAAAAGGTCAATGTCTTAACCATGAACTTGAATGTTTTGTCTATTATCTTTGACCCCCAGGTTATCCTGTGTTCGTTTATCTACTCGTCCTAACAAGTAAATTTTGGACTAATTATGAAATATGACGAAAACAATTCCCATGGCGTTTTACGTCATTAACAAACATAATTAAGAAAATAATAATATAAGTATACAAGTATACCGGGTGCTGACAAAATATTAAATAAAATGTTCAGAAAAATTAAATCGTTTTGACGTGTCGCTTAAATTACACTGTACAAAATCGCCTTTTATGTGAAAGAGAATTAATTAAGGGAAAACAGTAAGGAGATTTTGGCCTTAGTTTCAGGTGCACGCTACACCTTCTATTGGTCAACATTTTTGATCTAGTTACGCTGGTCTGCTTTGCTTGTTTACGTCAAAAATTTGATAGAGGTTATAACCCATTTAATTTTAGAAAAATGGGGAAGATTTTCAAAATTGAATATTAATATTATTAAAATGACCCTCTAACATACAAATTTAATTACTATAATTGGTTGAGCGTTATCATCAAGCTGCCCTTTACTTCAAAAAACTAATATAATTGTTAAATCAATTTTATTATAACTGTACCTATAATTGTGACATTACGATCTTCACTTGAATTTGATTTATTTGGCTACAGCTTTATTCGCGTTAAAGATCCCTGATCAGTCAGAGTCAAATTCGCGTGCGCACTTCAATTTCCAGCATTCACAGCGAATTTTGTTCGGACTGATCAGGGAGCCTGTCATTATGTACGTTTCGCATTTAAAGTGGTGCAAGATAGACGCTTTTTAATTTTTTCATAATTGGATAGACTGCTTGGCTAGTTTTCTATACAATTGGGTTCGAATTCAACAGCAGCTGCTGTCATTTTTGCTTCAACGTCTGCCTACTTTAACTAATCTACATTTGTTGACTGATTACTTTCCTGTCATAAACAGGATGAATGTATGAGCATCGATTTAAAATAGGTATCAATATTGGTTAATTTAATTTACTGCTTACGTAAATCAAGCCATGAAGAGCCCTATAACCATGTATTCAAAGTATGTTATTCATATTAGCTGCGATAGTTCGTTATTTGCTATTGTCGTTTCTCATTTCTAAAATAATAATTTAATGCACACTTTAGCTTATCATAAAATCTTATAATCGATTTTCAGCATCCAAATCATGCTTTCAATTACCTATTCGTCGTTATTAAAAATACAAAGTAGCTAAGATACGGTTTTTACTTTCTCTTACCTATATGACATATGATATAAGTATCTATGCTATGCCGGTTCTGGCGTAAAACGCTACACAACCTCACTTTAGAAGTTTGGCAGTCATCATGTGGGAGGAATCAGCGGCCACCAACTTGCTGAAGGAGTCAGTGGCGGCCATTTTGTGAGAGGCGTCAGCCATTTTGTAGGTTGGCCATTTCGTGAGAGTGCCATTTTTGTGTGGAGTGGGCGACAGTCGGCCATTTTGTGGATGGGCGGCGGCTATTTTGTGGGTCTACCATTTTGCGTGAGGGGTGGCAGGAGTTGGCTAGTTTGTTATCGTGCATTTTGTGGGTGGTCCATTTTGGGAGTGGGACATTTTGTATGAGGTCATTTTAGAACATGCGCAGGATTGAAACAATCGGACTTAGCGTGAATATCATTACGATGTGAGGATACAACAGGTACATTGTTTTGTAGTAAAGGAGACAGAGAAAAACAATTAATTGTTAGAGAGGCGGCCATTTTGGGACGTGGCGGCGCACGCGTAGGATTGAAAAAAATCGGATTTAACGCGAATAATATTTGCATCTTTTCGCAGTAAAGACAATTAATTATTGATGTCCTCATTTCTTATCACACAGTAGTTATAATTAGCGTGCGAAAGTATTTTCTTATCAACTCAGACAACAAATGAGCCAGATTCATATATAATTGGCATAAAAAAGCCGATGTCCTCATTTCTTATCAGAGTAGCAGGAAAAGTATTGAGATTAGGTTATAATTAGCATGCGAAAGCATTTTCATATCGGCCCAGACAGGAAATGCGTCAGATTGATTTATAATTATCAAGCAACACCCAATGACCTAATTTCTTATCAGAGTAGCAGTAAATGTATTGAGATTAGATTATAATTAGCATGCATGTGTATTTTCTTCTCAGACGGGAAACGAGACAGATAATTGGTATGGAAAGCGCAGATGTCCTCATTTTTTATCAGAGTAGCAAGAAATGTGTTGAGATTAGATTATAATATGTATGCGAAAGCATTTCCTTATCGGTCCACAGAGGAAATGAGTCAAATTGATATATAATTATCAAGCAAAAGCCGATGACCTCATTTCTTATCAGAGTAGCAGGAAATGTATTGAGATTAGATTATAATTGGCATACCTATGCATTTTCTTATCAGACAGGAAATGAGTCAATTTTATTATTAATTAGCACGTAAATTCTGATGTTCACGTTTCTTGTAAGACTGGAAGTGGGTTAGAGTTATTATTCGTAGAGTGTATATGTGTGAAAATAATTTATATGACATGAATGGTCAAGAAGAAGAGTCATGTACATAGCACATTGAGCCCATAACAGCTTATCGAAAATCACTTGAGTGGGCGCCACCCACCCACAAAACGGGCGTCCCGTCCTACTGCTCATACAAAATGGCGCCCACAAAGTGACTGCCGCTCACCCACAAAATGACGGACCACAACATGACTGCCGCCCACCCACCAAATGGCCGACTGTACCCCACCCCATCCAGAAATGGCGCACCTATCAAGTGGTTAACCTAAAAATGGCTGGGACCTCCTACAAAATGACCGCCTCTGACTCCTCTCACAATATGGCGGCCGCTAAGACCGCACAAGATGGCCGCGAATCTTCAAAAGTGAGGTTTTGCTGCGTTTTGCTCTAGAACCGGCATAGCATAACTACCGATAAGAACTATTGCTTTCGTTCAAAATTTTTAATGTCGAAATTTTGGTTGAAATAGAGGTTTTTGGGTTCCCTGAGTACAATAGTTATGTTTTTAAAAATTGTGTGTGTGTGTGTGTGTATGTGAGTGTGTGGGTAGGCTTGTGCGTGTGTGGGTGCGGGTGAGTGAGCGCGTGCGTGTGCGTGTGCGCTTGCGTGTGTGCCTGAGTGTGCGTGTGCGTGTGGGTGTGCGCCTGTGTGTACGTGTGCGTATGTGTATGCGCGTGCGTGTGCGTGTGGATGCGCGTGTGTTTTTTGTATGTGGGCATATGAGTGTGTGCGCGCGCATTTGAGCAGGATATCTCGAAAATAAAAGTTATAGATTATCTAGATATTATACTTGAGTGTGCATCTAGCCTCCCACGCGACTGCGACAATTTCACTAATATCCGATGCCCACAAGTACTACTATACTCTTGTCATTTTTTTGATATTTGGCGATTAGCTCGTAATCGGTTGTACAGATTTTTTTAAAATCAATTGTGTTTTTTAGACATTCAATGCTCTTCAATATAATTAAGAGGGTGTCTCAAAAAAATTGCCGTAAAACGAGTAACCGGAGGTACTCTTACCATTAATTGTGAATAACACAATTATGAAACTGAACGTCCTAGATAAATGGAAATTTATATTTGATGTCCTAAGTGTACCTTTATATCCTAAATTGAGAATTTAGCTAAAATCCAATAACCGGAAGTACAACTGTATATCTGTTATTTTTGTTTTTCGCGATTTTCTCGAAATTGGTTATAACGATTTTTTTAACTTATTGCATTTCTTAGCCATTCATTGACCTCTCATACGGTTTAGGTTACTTCTCAGAAAAATTTCTGTAAATTGAGTAACAGGAAGTATCTTCATTAGTTCTAAATAAAATAACTATGAAACTAAAAGTCCTAGTTACATGAAAATTTATATTTGTCGTCATGATTGCCTTTGTATACCAATTTAATAATTTATGATCCGGGCTTTCAAATTCATTTCTTTCATTTTTAGAAATTTTCCGAAATTTCGTTTTTCGCAATTTTCTTGAAATCAGATGTACCGATTGTTTTAAAACTTAATATATTCTGAGATGCTTAATTCCATTTTATAAGAAATAAGTAGTTTCTCCAGTACATTTTCAAAAATTGTTAACCGGAGGTATTTGGAGTATTAATTCTAAACAACATATCTCAAAAACTAAACATTATATAAAAGAGACATTTTATATTTAAGTTTTTTATTACCCCCACATGAGACGTAAATAATCTAGTTAAAATTTAATGACCCGAAGTGCCATATTTTTCTTTGCATTTTTAAGTGTTTTTACGTCTTTTATCAAAAACAGTTACAACATTTTTTTAAACTTTCTACAGTTATCATGCTTTCAATGCCCTTTTACGCGAACATGACGGTTTTTCTGAAAAAAATGCGTTGAAATGCATTATCGGACAAAATTTCCGGAGTTAATTATCCCTTCGCGTGTCCAGTAACTGGGATGGGTGATCGTTATAATTATCGTTTCCAGTATAAATATAAATAATAATTTAATTATTTGTGTTATCTGACACCAGATTTTTTTATACTCTGTTTATTCCGAATAATATTCACTTGACAAGTCTAACGTCATTGAGCTACCAAAGTACCTTGTCAACTGAAAGTTATCACAAAAGGAACGTAAGCTTTGTCTTCTGATTTTAGTTACAAAATCGGAAATGTATGTGTAGCCTTTTGCAGTCAACGCACTGGAGAATGTTACAATGATGATAATGATATACTAAAAACTGCAGAATTTCGTAACGTACACGAAAACCTTTTCTATTCTTATTCAGGAATCCTATTAGCTGATTACACTGGGCAACAAAAAACATTTCTTTAAAAGAAGTGTCAAGAATTTCAACTCATTTAGGACAATATCAAAATGGCGCCCGTTTATCGGTATCAGGTCAGGTTTGATTGTATACCTGTTTGACATCATATAGCAGAACTAAATCGTCAATATATTTCTGTAATCAGTTTTCTTCCATTCACTCACCAATGTTATGCCATAAAGGCTTGAACTTCATTTTCTAAATCATAAACATATTTCTGTAACCACAATTCTTCCACTCACTCACGCACAAATGTTATGCCATCACACCTTGAACCTCATTTTCTTCGAACACCTAGAATGCTCTGTAATAAGGGTTTCCCCTTCAAAGACCAACAGTAGTCAGCCACCATGACTGCATTCCAGTGTCCCTGATACCTGACTTCTATCTCCCTAATGTCTTGATGGAATGGTTCTCCTTATTCATCACTCATTGCTCCTATAGCAATTAATCTGGGAGAACAGGTAATGCATTTTTATGCTCATATTCCATCCCAGGTTTTTGAATGCAGTCAACATATTATTTACAAGGTCTGCGTAATTTTGTGCTTTGTGATTGCCAAAGAAGTTCCTCACAACTAGAGCAAAAGATTTCCGAACTTCAAGTTCTCTGTCATGATGCGTTGCCGAACTTGTAGACCGTCAAAGATATCAGCTGCTAATTTCTCTATTCTTAATTCTGGATAAGAATGGCAAAGATACGTGAAGCAGCGACAATGTTTGCCAAGCGCTTTCGTGAATTGCTTTATCAAGCCAAGCTTGATATGCTGTAAGAGTATCCTGTCTCTGTCTACTAAAGGGTTGTTTATGATGTTCTTTGATTTGCCAGGTAGTAATTCATCCCATGCAGGCCATTTATTACTCGTGTAATGATGAGTTTTATCCCTGCTGTTCCACATGGACAAAAAGGAAGGATACTTGGTGTACCCTGACTGTTGTCCCAACAAGATGCTCCCCATTTTCAGGCCAACACAAATAACCAGCGTTGTTCTGTAGCATATACTTCACGGCATCATACTGCTCTTTAAGTATAGTTGAATGGGCGAGTGGGACAGATGCAAACTGGTTGGCATTGTGCGACAGAACACATTTAAGCGATCTCTTGCTGCTATCAATGAATAGATGCCAATCTTCTGCTTGGTATGTTGGCAGACCAAGCTTATACAGCATCTGCACAATATCTGTACAGAACACTATGTCCTTCAATCTAGATGTTAATACGTCTGTAGAAGCCGTTGACAAACCTAGATCGCGAACTAAATCATTTACCTCTTGCTGGGAAACGTCGTGGAGGATCACTGTCAACAACCGCCTCTTCCTCATCTTCTGATTCAAAACTGAAGGAAACGTCTTCGCTTGTGGTAGAGAGTCTTACATAGACAGGTATTGGAATATCACCACAATGTGCTACAGGACGACGTGCTGATTCGAGATTCGGTTACCTGAGACTCCTCCAGTTATTCCTGTTGATTCCCATCAAATCAATAGAGCAGAAGTAGCAGTAGATTGCATGACTGCTCCCTGCAGCCCATGGGGATTACAAACATCAGGCTGTTCTTCATGCCTTTGGTCCAACGTTGCAGATACTCGGTGCAAGACTTGCGACCATGCGAGGAGCCCAAACTTTGTCCTGGTCACACAGTTTCATACTGAAATATGCATGGTACGCTTGCTTCACAAAACTAGTAACTGGTATTCTGTTGGGAGCCAAAATGAACTAACCGTAGATAAAGCAGAAAACATTTGGGCTGTTTTTACATGATCTTTTCCCGGATGCTATTCTACTCATCTGCAACGGAAAGATATATGTTCAATATCCATTCACCCGTGCACAAATTATAATTTGTATAATATGTATGTATAATAATTATAATTATTATACATGCATATACCACAAAAATTTTGACCTGATTGGGCCAAACCACTTAAATTTTTAGATTCAGCACATTAAAATTGTCCTCTGACAGCTAAAATTTGTTAGACTTGTTTTTGGCTGTTGACCAGTGTTATCAAACTCGCAAAAGATGATAAGGATGGTGGTTACCTGTTCTACAGAAAGCTATTTCGAGAAATCTGTTCGCAATAAGATAGATGGGACCAAAAATATTATTATCGATCTTGAATAAAATAAAGAAGCAGCAGTATCAGCAAGTGGTAAAACGTTTAAGGAAAAATTTAATACGCCACCAGTATACTTTAATATTAACAATAGTACAGTTAATTATTTAATAAATATATTTGCTAAGCTTGTTTAACTTTAGTGCAAACTGTTGGAAGGGAACATTGAAGCGTCCTCTATATTCTGTCTAAACTCCAAGTGAGATTCATTATAGCAGTTTATCTATAATAATAATACACGCAATGAGTGCTAATACCTTGTTCTCTAACGTTAATCTGAGCGTTAGCAATACATTCTATTTTTTTGCCTTTTGTGAAGCGATTTATTGGCAACCATTTTGAATAAATGCGTTTGCTTATGACATTGGATCTAACATTTATCTACATTAATTGATTAGTGACTATTTGTGCATAATTAATTATTCAACATTACGGTGGATACTATTGAAAACACACCACGTCCACTATAATAGTGTATTTGCGTTTTTACGCAGACAAAAGCTATAAACCCTTAATCGGTACAGTTTATTAGCGTCGAAGTTCTGGAAAGAGGTATCAATTAAATTTGATATTACTGGTATCTAAGTTCCTAGTTTTGGGTTCAAATTATATGAACATTTCTCTAATAAAGTATATGCTGGACACTCTAATTGAAAATACAAGCTGATTTTAAACACATAATACTGGCAGAACCATCTATTGACTTTTAATAGGATATTTAATAAAAACAAAGTAATAAAGACCCTTCATACAAGTTCTAACATAAGTTTACATCTCTAATTTACTTAAGACTTCAATTTCGTAACCAACTGTACTATCAAGAAAAATAACTCGTTAATTTCAAGTTTAGTAAACTAGAGTACAATTTCATTACTATTTTCTAACTTTTCTTTAAGAAATTCCTGTTGCATTTGAAACTAAAGTTACAGAATCGGATATCATTACATAAAACACGTAATCTGAAGCAATTTGTTCACTACCACCGTTTCTTGCTATCGTTCATGTTCTAGTATTGCTTACTAATATTTTCGCCTTAATTAATTTTTCTCGAACCATCATGGGCAACAGATAATTCTTAGTTAACATGATTATTTGCTGTCTAAATTCGCAATTTAGATGTCCCAATTGAACTTTTGGATTTAAATCGAACCTAACACGTAGTCATATTTCAATAAGCCTTCGATAGTTATAATCTTTTTGTAAGCACTTAATTGATACCGAACACGATTTAAAAGTTTCTCAATTCTAAAACTTTTCCATTGTCTCTTTAACTTAAATATTAATAACATAAAAACGTACGAAACTGTACCAGTTTTTATAATCGCGATTTTTATGTTATATGCGGGTACTTTTAAACAGCTTCCTGATATTTTCGCTTATTCTCAAACATCAATTTGTTCTAAAATACAGTTAAAATGCTCTTTAACAAGTAAAGTCAAATATTTCACATTCAAGTTTTCTTTACGGTCTTAAGTTCGTTTTTAAAAATACTGTTAGATTATTTTGTTTCATTTATTCTCAAACATAAATTCGTTCTAAAATACAGCTAAAATATTTTACATTCAGCCTCTCCTTACGATTCCAAATTCGTTCAAAGCTATAAAGAATTTCCCAATTCCCAAAACTCAAAAGGACACAAAGAGCTTACATGAATTAGTTGGATATTACAGAAAATTCATAAAAGGTTTAGCAAAAATTACCAAACCCTTAACACAATGTTTTAAAAAGAATTCCAAAATGGTTCACAATGAAAGCTTAAGGTCAGCATGCGATACCTGCAAAAAACTGTTGGTTAATGCTCCAATATTACAATATCCTGATTTTACAAACAAATTCATACTAAAAACAGACGCTTCAAATGTGGGTTTAGGAACAATGTTTTATCAAGGATCAATAGGAAGTGTTAAATCAATAGCTTACGCATCTGAACGTTGAACGAACCAAAACAATACTATAGCACAATAGAAAAGGAATTATTGGCAATTGTTTGGGCCTATAACTACTTTATGCCAAATCTTTTTGGATGTCCACTCCCGCTCGAGAGGGCATCGCGAACAGTCGAAGTGAGGTTAGGTCCGTTTTATGAGGTTAGGTTGTTTTTTCGTGCGAGCTTGTTGTACCTTAGGCCCCTTGCTCCTAGAGTCGGTGGGTCGGGTGCAAAAAAACCTAATCTGTTGCGAGTTTTTTGTGTGTGTTATCCGTTTGTATGCCGTGCAGTGCAATGAGCTGCGAGATAGTTAAAGCGCCGAAACTGGTTCTGACCAGCCAAATCGAACGAGGAGAAACTAAATCTTCTCAAGATAGAAATACGTAACCTGAAGGAATGTTTAACGAAAGTTCAAAAAGACCTAATCAGATTGCAGGATGAGTATACAAAGCTTGATAAAGAATCACAACCCAACGTTAGTCTTCAGGAAAGGCACGCTAAACGTAAGAAGGTGGAGGTAAGGATCATCGAAGACGAAAAAGCATCATCCCAATGTGCTAGTGCCCCGTCCGAGTCTCAACATGTTATGGATCAGGAAATGGAAGAATACCCCGAACTGATCATACCACCTAAAGCAATTCCAGTGGTTCCAACTCCACTGGCTGCACCTGCTAAGAAATCCAGGCTTCCTCCTCCAATAGTGATCCGGAACAAAGAAAAGTACAAACAACTCAAAGAAGTTGCTGAAACTAACAATGTGGAAATCGTCAAAGCCCTCAATCATCAGGAGGGCATCAAGGTTTTCACAAACTCTCCCGAAAATTTCATCAAGTTCCGAAGAATAATGGATAAGATGGAGGAACCTTATCATACATAGCAGCTGCCGGAGGAGAAGGAATTGAAGATTGTCCTCAGAGGCATTCCAGAGTCGATCGAGATGACAGATATCGAACAAGACCTGAGGGAGAAAGGACTCCCTTTCCATTCGGTCCATAGGCTGGGCAACAGATATAGGAAGTTCCCATTGATACTGGTAAACACAGAAAAGTCAGAGTTGGGTAAGAAAATTTTCCAACTTCAAGAGGTAATGCCTATCCGCATTACCACCGAACCTAAAAGAAGGCCGACTAGCCAATCCCAATGTTTCCGGTGACAGCACTATGGACACGTGGCCTATAGATGTTCGGCAGCATACCGCTGCGTCAAGTGCGCAGAGAAGCACCCATCGTACACATGTATAAAGTCCAGAGACACTCCAGCAAATTGCTCAAACTGCGGCGGAGATCATCCGGCCAGTAACAGGCAGTGCCCTAAGAATCCCGAAATGATCAAAACCAAGCATAACCAGGAAAAAGCGAGGCTTTACCAAAAAGCGGAAGTCAAGCAGGGCACGTCTTATGCCGCGATGGCAAAATCTCAACAGCCGCAACTTACGTCGGAGCAAGGTGCGGATTCTCTGACAAGTACAATTAAAGGGGTGCTCGAAAAGCTCCTCATAGAGATGCTGCCGAACTTACTGAAAAAAGCCATCAATGGAACATAAGCTTACAAATATCGTCACCTGGAATGCCAACGGGGTGAAAAAGTACCGTTTGGAATTGGAGGCCTTTCTGAGGAGTAACGACATTTCGATCGCTCTACTGTCCGAAACTCACCTGAAGAGAGGGGACAATTTCAGGATATCGGGTTACACCACATACCGCAAAGATAGGATCGGCAGACCCGGAGGAGGAGTGGCTATCCTAGCCAAGTCCAACATTGGCCAAACCAAGATGCCAGATCCGCTATTTAACGACCTGAAAGCTGTGGCCATCGTAGCTGACATCTTGGGTAAGCTTACGCAGTTTATAGCCACTTACAACCCACTCTCCTACAACCCGACCTGGATACCATCCTGAGCCCCTCCACAGTAATCGTCGCAGGTGTTCTAAATGCCAAGCATGACCTATGGGGCAGTAGAGTTTGGAATGTCAACGGACGTAAACTAGCCATAGCAATCACCAACAACACAGCTAAAGTTTACGGTCCCCAAGATGCCACCAATATACCCGCGGGGAAGAGAGGCGATATACTGGACGTCTTCATCGTCAAAGGTCTGGCCTATCACGCCGAAGCCACGACGATACACGCCCTCGCGTCAGATCACTTTCCCGTCATTCTAAGTGTAGGCGTGGCCACCGCTCCTCTAAAAACAGCTCCACCAATTAAAACCAACTGGCAGAAATTTGCGTTTCGTATGGAAAACTACGAACTAACGGTGCAATTGAACACCGAAGCCGACATCGAGGCTGCTGTTCATCGACTAACCAGCACCACCAACAGCACGCTGAAAGAGTCGCAATCCATACGAAATGCAAATAGAGAAAATCGATGGGGTCTAGATGAATCCGAAAAGGCGCTATTAAAGATAAAAACGACGCAAAGAAAAAATGGGCACGCACGAGGCACCCGAGAGACCACGAAACTCTCAAATCCCTACAAAAGAGAGTCGATAGTATGCTAGAAGAAAAGAAGTATCGGGACTGGCACGACGTCATCGATGAAGCTGCAAATCACGAAAATCCCAAGCTTTGGCGGCTGCTAAGAAGACTAAAGAAAGATAAAGACGCCAATTCCCCGATTCTTAACAACGGCACAATGATTTTCGACGAGCATACAAAAGCAGAAATTATTGCAGGCTCACTCACGCTGCAATGTACAAACAATATGCCGTCAAACGGGTACCTCCTAGCGTGCGTCAAAACAGCCAATAAAAAAGTTCGAAATGTAGTCATTAACTGTCCCATCCAGACCGACCTTCAAGAAGTCAAAGATATCATCAAGACAATGGGCTCCAGGAAGGCACCTGGGTACGATGAAATCCCGCCGCGTGCCCTGAAGGTCTTGACAGAACAACCGCTACAGGAGCTCAGTAATCTCCTGAACAGGTCTTTTGAATTGGGTCATTACCCGATACAT
>JAHWXV010190473.1:0-13616 GCA_024586415.1 Phrixothrix hirtus | reverse complement strand
CAAACCAAAATTATATAACGGTGTTCTTGTACTCAATTTTGGTTATTATTTCACCAACGTAAAAACCTTATTTGCAATTATAGTTATACAGTGCGCGTGCAAAAAGTTAAATAGCAATTTAATAATTGTCAGGAACTAAAGCCATAAAGCATTTATTTCTGAGTCAATATAACACTTTCTTAAAAATCTAATGTTCATTTAGTTAATTAAATAATATACAGGGTGGTCAGTTCTGAAAACCTGCCCTTAGCTATTTCATTTAAGGCACATTACGCCCTAAATTTCTACAAGTAACGTAAATAATATTTAAAGCTTCAGTTAGCATCTTTCACTGATTTTTATATACAGAGCCTTCATAAATAAGTGAGCATCTTTAGCATTAGAATATTTCTCTTTTTCGGTTTAATCTAGTATCTGCAGCACCACTAGAGTGTATGTCTCTACTTTTAAGGTAGGTCACTAACATCGTGATATACCGGGCGTTTCGCAAACATCTACTGATTGCAGTTTTGACCTGAAAACAGTAGCGCTCACCTGTTACTGATTTTGACTTCATTTTACAGTGTTTAGCCTCGCCAGTACTATCGAACCTCATCTCGCTCCACTGTAACTTTACGATTATATATAATAGCGAAATTAGCCCTTAAAGAATGTATGTATGAAGACAGGCGATTCCAACAGGTGGAAATAAAGGTTTTGTGGGAATGCATCAAAGAGCAGGATATACGGGTGTACGCGTGCGATAGAGAATGTATATTGACAGTCTCTCATGGTTACTTATTAGCTTCTAATAGTCAGAATCGTTGATTCTTCTATTCTAAAAGTTTTAGGTGCATGATAACTGCCCAAAGTGTTAAAACAGCGTTTAAAAGAAAGTTTAACCTGAATAAGTGTGAAACTTAGAATTCTTGTTTATTAAACTATTTAGAGAAAGTATGTAAGGAACTAGATGATTCCCACATTAGGAAGATAAAAATAAAATTTTTACGGGATTGCAACAGAGATAAAGTTATACAAAGGCATGCGCGCGAGAGTGAGCCTATGTGTATATTGAAAGTCTCTGCTTATTTTGGTTGTTAACACAGTATAGGTTGTGATGACTGCGTAAGTGTTAAAACATAGCTTGAAGGAAATCATAACTTGAATAAATCGAATGTTTAACGTTTCAAATTATTCTTTAATTCTTCATATTACTTTGCAACACGATATAAAAGAAAAACAGTAGGTGAAACAATAAATGTTAGGAGACGCGCGCTTGCACTCACATAATATAGACGTATATGTTAGCTGCTTCCGAAAACCCTGTGCTATACCTTAGCCCCCATTTACATATGTAAAGGTACAAAAAACTTAAACCGCATATCAAACCCAAAATCAACCATGAATTACAAAGAATTCCAGAAAACAACTGTGAAAATTCAAGAAAAGTTGAAAGATTACAAGCGACCGAGACAATCGCTGCAGAAAAGCAAAAAGCGGCAAAAACCAGCGCAATTCCCAGACGCCCAACCCACGGTGTGAAAACACCGATAGCACCAAATTCCGCACCCGAAACCTCTTGCAAAACTGCAGTCACAGTAGTCAAGAAAATGTTTCTGCCAATAGACTGCTCATCAGAAGATGAGGAATTTACGCAAGTTAATAGAAAACGTAAAATGCCAATTGGAAGAACCGAAGCCAGCCCTTGCACAAAAATACCCACAAGAAACAGATTTGGGACCCTGTCTGACGTGGAGTCTGAAAACGAAAATGGCAACGAAATCGAACTACCAGCCAAGACAACGAGCACTACGAGGAAGGTTAAGCGTCTACCTTCCATAATGCTCAGAACCAAAGAATAATGGGGAAGACTAGCTAGAAGACTAGTTCAAGAAGGTATAGAGCCTATGGTAGCCACCAACATCGCCGCGGGCATCAAAATTATCCCAAAAACTGAAGTAGACTTCAGGTCAATGGTGAAGATTCTAGATGGCAAGCAGTTGCCGTATCACACATACCTGCTGCCAAAGAACAAGCCCTTAAGGGTAATAATAAGGAGGCTACCCGAACCCATACCGGACAGCGAAATAATGGAAGACCTGGCCGCCAATGGCTTTCCTATTCACAACGTTAAGCGAATGCGAAGTGCGAGAAACAAGATTCCACTCGCACTATACCTAGTGGAACTTGAGAAAAATCCTTCTGGAAAATAAATTTTCAACCTGGAGGAAGTATCGTACCTCCGGGTTAAAATAGACATTTCGAGGCACGGAAGACGGGGTATTATTCAATGCCACCGCTGCCAGAAATTCGGGTACTCCCAGCGGTGCTGTGTGAAGTGCACGGGGGTGCATCACACTAAGGATTGCACCAAAGTGCGCGAAAGACCCGCGACTTGCGCGAACTGCGGGGGTGAACGCACCGCCAACTACCCAAAAAATACCAGCAGAAGCAAGATCGGCCGCAAAACCAGGCTCATACGCAAAAGCGGTTAGAGGCCCTTCTGCAAAAATACAAGGCAAACAACAACAACGCCAACTCCTACAAATTTACCGCCACGACTAAACCTGACAAACCTAACAAGAGCTGTCACCATAGCACTTGAGGCAGCCAAAGACGCGTCCACCTTCGGGGAAGGCGTCACTCTGATTCTGGACCGGCTTCCAAACATCATGGCGATATTCGGGGCTGAGCGAGAAAGAGACACGCTCAAAGGGGGGCCAAAAACGAACAAAACACTATATCACGGTTTACACTGACGGAGATTAAGGGACCTGAAGGTCTTGGTGCTCCAATGCCAATCAGAAAAAGTAAAGTGACAATAAGTGCTGGATGAACGATGCGCGTAGTGATATGCGTTCTTGAAGCTTAGGTTTGGGCTTAGTTGAGACGAACAACATCTTGGCGATTATTTTGCAGTTTTCAAGTAATTATCTGTTGTTAAAAACAACAACAAACGAACCACTATTTCGTGGTTGCTGGAAGTCTTTATCAACATCAGTCGCCATATCACATATATCTCGAAATCAACAAATAAAAAAACACTGTTCATGTAGCTTGATAGCAGACTGCTGAAATGGCGTAGTTCGTGATAAATGATCACTTGTTAGCGAGTGGTTGATGAGTTGTTAGCGTGCCGCTCTGTATGAGTTGTACTCGACCACAAGCAGCGAAAATTTGGTGGGTGATACTGTTCACGCGTAGCGACATCTGCCGAAACTAACTTCACTTGTGATCCGTGTGAGTTATTTCATGCGATTCCATATAAATAAATAACTCTCCAGAAGCAACCGCCGTTTCGCGGTTGCAGTGTCGTTATACTGTGGCTCATTTGGCTAAACCTTTAGGTGCGTTCAGATTATCGAACTGAACCACGAGTCGAACCTCGTCGCGACCCTGAACATTACTCAATCAACGTCCATATTGTCCAACCGAACTGCGAGCCAAACGCTGTTGCGTGTTTGTGAAAAAGCTCTTCGTTCCAGTCGAAATATCAACGTTCGGCTCAAAGTTTATTGGCCGGTTTTGCGAGCCAAATGTAAATCCGTGTGAGTTATTTCATGCGATACCATATAAATAAATGACCCTCCACAAGCAACCGCCGTTTCGTGGTTGCAGTGTGGTTATACTGTGTCTCATTTGATCTAAGCCTTAAGCTGCGTCAAGATTATCGAACTAAACCACGAGTCCAACTTCGTTGCGAGCCTGAACATTACTCAATCAATGTCCACATTGTTAAACCGAACCGCGAGCCGAACGCCGTTGCGTGTTCGCGAAAATGCTCACTGCGTTCCAGTCGGAACATCAAAGGGTGTTGCAAAGTTCGGCTCAAAGTTTATTGGACGGTTTCGCGAACCAAATGTAAATTAGTGTGTTATTTCATGCAATACCATATAAATAAATGACCCTCCACAAGCAACCGCCGTTTCGTGGTTGCAATGTGGTTATACTGTGTCTCATTTGAGCTAAGCCTTAAGCTGCGTCAAGATTATCGAACTAAACCACGAGTGGAACCTCGTTGCGAGTCTGAACATTACTCAATTAATGTCCACATTGTTAAACCGAACCGCGAGCCGAACGCCGTTGCGTGTTCGCGAAAATGTTCACTGCGTTCCAGTCGAAACATCAAAGGGTGTTACAACGTTCGACTCAAAGTTTATTGAACCGTTTCGCGAGCCAAATGTAAAACCTCACGCGTGAAAGTTTAAGTAGGTATTTGTAATAGTGACGTTGGTAGGAATGGATTGGTCAGAGACAAAGTGTTTAGAATTAATTAGGGACTACGAGAATTATGAAATTTTGTGGAATGCTAAACATCCACGGCATTTCAATAAATTAAAAGGCAAGAGAAGGGACAAATCTTATCTTTGTGTTAAAGCAGTTTTAGATAGATTGTACCGTACATTTTACGTATTGATGACAAATCACTTTCATATAATTATAAATAATTATTGTTGGACCGGAAGTTTAGATTAGTTTGCTAGATTGTAAATCAAACGTGCAACTTGTATATAATAACTTACTATGCGTTGACAATTCACGTGTAAATTTTTTTTTTAGATAATCAAATATAGTAAATATGCTACGGCCGCTAATTTTTTTTTGAATAAGAATAGTGAGTGTGCATCGAGCATCCGTCGAGTACACTTGTGTTTGTCGGTTGCTCCTGTATACTCTTCGATACTGTAACTTAGGCCCCTTCAGCTTGCTACGGTAGGTCGGTTGCAGTATTCCTCCAGTCTTCGGTGCATAATAGTGCGAAAGTAATTCCTAGAATTCTTCGTGTTTGACGGCGCCAAACTTCCTCGCGAAATGTCGCATGTGTTCAGCAGAGATCACTCCTGTGCTAAAGTCCCGCAACGAAATATACGCTAAAGAATTCCTACCACCGAAGATATTCTTCTCACAGTTCATCATGTTGAACCTACCAACCGAATTGAAGGACATCATGAAGAAACACCTCGCTGAAGGTGAAAAAGTCGCCATAAAAATGCTCGCCGACGACGACAGAGCAATCGCCTCGCCGAAAAAAAGCGCCAAAGAAGCCGCCAGGGAGTTAGTAGCCAACAACGTTGACTACTCAACTTTCGAAGAAGAGGCAAAGCAGCAAGACGCAGAAGGCTCCGTCCGCGTTCGAACCAGCTACCAAACTACCTGTTAGCAACAAGTACGAACCTCTGGACACAAATGAAGGAGTTACAGCTCGCAAACACCGAAGTGAGCAAGTTCCACCGATAGTGCTACGCGATAAGTCCCGCTGGATCTAGGTGAGCGAAGACCTCCGCCTGGAAGTCAAGGTTAAAGAAGCCAAGAATACTGCTCTTTGCATAAAAATCCACCTCCAGGACGAAGATGACCACGTGAAGGTCGTCGATTACCTCAAGGAAAGAGAAATACCCTTCCACGCCCATCTCTTCAACAAAGAGAAGCCCCTGCTGGTGGTCATCCGTGGCCTCCAACAGGAAATCTCTAATGAGAAAATAAGATACGACCTCAGATGACAAGGCATCCCCGTGCTAACGGTGCGTAGGATGCACAGGGGACATGAAAGGACCCCTAAGCCGCTAAACTGCCTGGAGGTGGAAAAATCTCCGGCGGGTAAGGAAATTTTCAAAGTGAAGGCAGTGCTATGCCTACATGTGACGATTAAGACGCCAAGAAGATCGAAGAACCCGGAGCAGGGCCACAAGTGCCAAAAGTTTGGGCACACACAACAACAATGTAGCGCAGCATCGAAATGCGTAAAGTGCAATGTAGACCATGACACCAAGATGTGCTAAAAATGCTGCAAAAAACTCGCGAATTGCGCAAACTCCGATGGCGGGCACACAGCGAGCTACAGGGGCTGCCCAAGCCGCTCTAAGCCACCTGTAGCACCAGAAAATGCCTACAATATCACCACAGAGAAGTGGCGTATCATACGCCGCAGCAGTAAGAGGGGAGGACCCCCAAACCTCAACACCAACTTCAACGGAGAAACAAATCTCGACAAGCTTCTAGACCTGAAGAGGCTTGCACAGGTCGGCGGCCTCCTTGTGGAAGCCACAAAGGAGTGTGTTACAATCTCCGATGGCATAGCAAAAATTATGCTGTGCCTCCCACCAATACTTGCTATAATCAAAAATCAAATACGCCAGAAGAACCACACTCCACCCTAATGGGAAGTCGGTACACACGTACCGGCGACAGAATTCGCATCAAACGTGTTAAACAGTTTCGTTAGAGATTAAAAGAAGTGATTTCTTAGGGCTCCGATTATCATTGATATATTGCTATTGCTGACCGCTAATTTTAATTTTCTGAACTGAAATGATATCCAATTTCCTGAAGGGCAATATAGCTCACCTTAATATTCGAAGTTCTACTCGTTGGACGGTTCGCTGAAAAACTAGTTACAATGTAGACAGCAACTTGGCTTGATGTTCGCTTCGAGGTTTGCTCGTGGTTCAGTTCGATTATCTGGACACAGCTTTAGAGGTACAAAGACCAAAAGGACCATCCTAGGTGAACCTGCTAGTTACTCTCTAGACTGTGGTAACAACTATGAAAAGCAGGAACTCTCAATATACACTCTCTTTCGCACGCTCTCTGTCGCACTCCCGTAAAACCTTCACCTGGCGAGCACTTTCAACCGTCAGAACCGCCTGACTTCTTATATACTTTCATTAAATAGTTTAATAAATATCCTATATTCTGTTACAATCTGGATATTTCTTTAGCCTTTGGGAACGTCTGGCAGGTACTTGCAACCGATAAAAGCGCCTGGCATTTTTTAGTATCTAAAAGTACTTCAATGAAACATTAAAATTTGAAGTTTATTACTGCTAGTAGGGTGAGATAGGGGGTTCTGGAACAGCAACTGGGCCAAAGCCCAGGTCACAGATTAAGAACCTTTTAAACCTGGGCGATCGCTCAAGGTCGTTCACATCTGAGTTTCTAACCTTTAATTAGGTCAAAGTCGTGCGCATATTGAAGAAATCTTCACGGTCAAACAATTATTTACTGTAAAACCAGGAGAATTCCATTTACACATTTCTTTATTGCGGTCAAGGTTATCCACATCTGGTTCAAAAACCTTTGGCCTTAAGCTCAAGGTCAAGTGATTATCTACTAAAAAAATAAAGTAAGTATTCCTTCTACGCATTTGTTTATTTGTCAATAAACAAATTGACCTTGAGCTCAAGGACAAAGGATTTTGAACCAGATGTGAATAACCTTGACCGCAGTAAAGAAATGTGTAAACGGAATCCTATTGGTTTTACAGTAAATAATTGCTTGACGTTGAAGATTTCTTCAATATACGCACGACCTTAACCTAATTAAAGGTCAGCGACCCGCATGTGAACGGCGTTGAGCGATGACCCAGACCCAGATTTAAAGAGCCCTTGACCAATGAACCAGATTTAAAAAAGTTCTCGAAATTCGATCTTGGCCCAGTTGCTGTTCCTAAACCCCCCATCTCCCCCTACTATGCTTACAGCCTTAACAGAACGAGATAGAGAGATTTTGACCGCGCTGTGGGGGAGGGAGATGTAGTTTCGGGCAAAGTATACCGATAGTGCGCGAACGGTATCATTGTGGGGAGAGTTAGGCGTTACGCCTACCAACGGCACCGATGGCCGCTAGCTCTTTGGAGGAGGATGGGTTCCCGATAAAGTTCACCAGTACCATCCAGCGCGCTAAAAGGAAGTCGATATTTAGGAAAAGAACGGAGCGCCACTATTCCAGATGACCGCTCGAGGTATGGAATTATTCTCGGAATAGATGGAAGCAGTTCCCTGGCCTCTTATGAATTTGTCCCAGGGTTGCCTTCTGTTAAGACCCAAAATGTTAATATTAACTTTGATCGTAATCTAAAGGGGGACCTTAATTAATAAATATCCTCTGAAATGTAAGGTATTATCAATTAACTCATTCTACTGTCAAAAATAAAAGTCTAGTTAAATGACAAGACATATCTATTGATAAAGAAAATGGTTTATCTAACCAACGCACAAACAACGGGTTACAAAAGGTTGCAGAATAACTGCCTCGTCCCTTGAATTTGGCCTTATTCAAGAGGTACGGGAAGGACTACTCAAAACTACTGAACACTAAAACGCAAGTATGCGTCCACTATATAATTCAGAAGGGATCTAATAGTGACCTCCCTTCGCACGGGAAGGTTTCAGCTGGCCTAAAAAAAGGCTGGCGCCGGGGACTTGTGGCTTAAATTGACTTGTCGCCGATCGGCGGTGAATTTAGCTTACTCCTTTCTCAGGCCGACAATTAAGAAGCAAGAGAACAATATAAAAGGGTACCTTTGTTTGATTCGTCAAATTACCAAAACCGTCCGTCGTTATTGATTTATGTGTTCCTGCGTCTGCAGAAGAACATCACACGTTCAAATAAAACAGCTACGGGGTGGAACGGGCAGGTCAATCTCCAGAGACACGCTATTCCATCTCTTAGGTCTTCCAACATACTACACTATGCTGAGTCATTAAACACACACCGAACGCTTCGAACAAAGAGCCAACACACGACCGATTTTTTTACACCAACTACGCGACTAATCCGTACCAATTTTTAAATGTTATCGAACTCTGTCCGACGTGAAAATTACGTTTCTCTGTCACATTTACTGTGATTTATTAGATTCCTAATCGACACAGATGTAGGAAAAAAACGCATCGGTCTTTTATCCCACAGGAAACTCTCTATTTTTTATTTATTATTTATTCTCATTGTCCTGTCAACAACGCCGTTTCCGAAAACATACGGCGGCAAATTTAAAAAAAGAAAAGATTTTGTTCATTATTCGCGGAACGCTAACAAAACTTGACAAGGTATAGTGGGGATATGTTAGGGAAAGTTAACAGCAATCCATTGATATACTTTATTTGTGAATTATACCTACTACATACCAGCAATATTTAATTAAACGAACATAGAATTGGGTAAACGGAATTCTCTTTGTTTTACAGTAAATAATAGTTTGACCTTGAAGATTTCTTCAATATGCATGCGACCTTAATCTAAATGCTTGACCTAATTAAAGGTTAGCGACCCGGATGTAAACGGCCTTGAGCAATGAACAAGATTTAAAAGTCCTTGACACACAACCCAGATTTCAAAATGTCCTTGATCTATGACCTAGATTAAAAAAGTCTTTGACCTATGACCTTGGAATTCGGCTTTAACCCAGTTGTTGTTCCAGAACCGCCCACCTCCCCCACTACTGCTCCCTAGTTGCAACTTTTTTTCTTACATTTGCAAAAATTTAACGGTTGATGACACAACCGGAGTAGGTTTTCCAGGTCGATAATTTCTTATTTAATTAATATTAGATCATCAATCTACAAAATTTTAGCTTTGCTAAAACACATTAGTCGGATTGGCCGCTAGCCCTCAGACGGATATATAATAATCAGCCGAGCTGCATAAAATCCTATGCGATATTCTGTTGCTACAGACTCACAGTCGGCCAGTCACCTCCTGTTTGATACGGTAAACCAAGTTAAAAGCAGGGGCGGACTGAAAACCTTAATTGCAAATATTTAAAAGACTATACAATTAGATACATGGTTTATAAACGTTTTCTGTCATGCACACAAAAATGCATCTGCTGTAAACGTAAAACTCTTATTTTTGAGACACCCTGTTACATACTACACCGCAGTATATGTATGTTGTTACATTCACACTTAAATAAGGTTTAATTTTTAATACAAAATCTGCTTAAGAAGAAACAAAATTAAAGATGACTTCGTCTTAAATGCATTTCACTGTATTCTCAAATTTTACCCAGTCGGAATTCAACATATATTTAATTTATGCGGATCTTATTAAGCAACAACCTTTACGTGCATCTAGGCCAGCCATGAAACGACTATACCTAATTTAATGAATTTTACCTAAAAGGAGCTGTAAGAAAATAGGTCTAACCAGCCCAAGACCACTAAGAAAACTGAATCATAAATTTGACTTAAGATTTAACTAAGTACTCTGTGGGAGAAGGAATATAATAAAAACCATACTATAATAAAATTGTATGATCGGCGACAGGTGAATTCCCGTGCAACATGATGTATAAATTATATTTTATTTAAACTGTCAAGCTTAAATTAAAAACAAATTCTTACTATCGGGGAACATTTACATTGTAGGACAAAGTATACATTTAAAATGGACAAGGAATTCTAAAATTTTTTATAAAAATGCCGAAATTGATAGCAACATTTTGTTTTTAAAACAAAATATTGATTAGTTATTGAATTTGAATTATTTGAATTATTGAAAGAAGTTTATATCTTAATACTCACATAGATCTACCGACTAAACTTGAATTAAACTTTTAACGTAAAATTTAGTAATAAAAACGATATTCATTTAGTAAAGGTAAAACTGATAAAAGCACTACAAGTTAAACAACAAAATTTATTACTAAAACTATTGAAAGACGTATTCAAAAAAATAAAATCTTATAATTTATTCTTATTTATATATATATAAACCTATAATTAATTAATACTATTTCAAATAAATTACAATTCATCAGAACGAGTTCTACTATAGAACTGTCGAGAATATGATGCCGGGCTACTGTCAAATAATCCAAACCAATGTTTTTGATAAGCAAACAATACAAACAAAACAAGTGGTATTCCAATTAGTAGACCTGCAAAGATACCATTATATTATTTTTAAAAATTTATTTGTAATTGTGAAGTACCAATAAGTACGCCAATTAAAACGGTTCCATCTTTTTCCGGTCTGTTACTATACGAATCCAAACATCTCATTGACTTATTTCCTGAAAACTCTTCATAAAATGTTTTACCTTTCATTTCAATTGGGGCTTCACATCTGAAATTTTATTTTATTTAAATTTAGTTGATATCTTTGGTATTAACAAGCTTCAAAAGAAGCTATGCAGTTAATTGTAATTATAAATCAAACCAAAAATCTAAATATGGATTTAAACGCTGCTAAAATAAAAAATGTTTAAAAATTAGTAGAAAAAAGGTCTTTATCTATTTGCGTATCGAAATGAGCTCATTTCGAAACCCATTTGTGTTTCATAATGGCCTTCTTTTTCGCACGGAATATATATTTTTAAAAGGTTGGTAACATTAGTAATTAACCTTATTAAACGTCAAAATCGAATAGAGAATTGATAAAACTTTCATATTCATATGTCAAAACGTCAACGTCACAAAAATCCCTAAATTAATTATATGCCAAAAAAGTGCGTTTTTTCCAAAATTTTTAGCAAATAGATAAAATGGTATAAAAAACTCATTTCATAAGACATTTTATAACACTCGTTCATGAGAAAACTCGCCTCTACGAGGCTCGTTTTCTAATCCTGAGCTCGTGTGATAAAAACATGTCTTATGAAACTTGTTTTTTAATATACTATTATAAGAAACCAAAAATTTAGAATGTTGTCAAAAGCTGAAAATTAACTCAATAACTGCATAAGAAATTCCTGAACGAATAAGCTCAAACAAACGCAACGTTTTGAAGAAAATATTCATTTTCGCTCAGGTCTTTCGTAAATACAATCTAGTTAACTTGAACACTCTGCGTACAATTAATTTCAACACAAAAGAAAATCTGAAATAATGACGCCGTAATATCTGTGTTCATACTGCGTGAATGGTTTCATTTGAGTAGTGATGCATGGCTCGGGATATGTGCGTTGAGACATGTCCACACTGTATATTCATGGATACTCACGTCATACATGCTTAAGGTCGCTTTCAGTCGATCAATTGCTTACAACAGCATGCAATTACACAGCTGTATTTGTCGATGTGAACTGGCGAAACACTGAGCCCAACCATACCTTGCAACGACACATCATTGGCAAGGAAACCGTAATTTATCTTAGGATACACACTGATCTTGCGAAGCTGCTACTAAATGTCCTGCTGTGTCGTTGCAAGCTGTTGATTGTCCAAAAGTGGTCTAAATTTATACGCACCATTATTAAATAGCCAAACAAATGTGTGCGTCAAAAATAATAAGGGAGGAAACAAAACGTCAGAGGAATGAACCTTTACGTACCGAACAATTCTACGTTTAGAATGTTGAGTTAAGCACCGCTATTTTAATTTTAACTTCTCAAATACACTAATTGCATAATTTTTTGACTGGATATGTAATTTCCAACAAGAAAAAAGTATTCGTGTATTAAAATTTCATATAGTTAAAAAAATTATGAAGTTATAGTGTCGGTAAAAATAAAATTTTTAGATTGTCGAATGAATAACTTGACTAGTTCTATACATATTTTCTAGAAACTAGGCATGAATCGGATAATTCTATTTTCAGCTCAAAAAGCATGAACATGCCCGAATCACTTAAAACCCGGGCATTAAGGGAGAAAATACTGTAGGTTTAAAAAAATCATTTTTCAGCAGTGAGAAACAAGATTTGGGCAGAATTAATGCTTACTTTGTTTAAAAAAACACTTCCCTTGATTTTCTATATGAATTAACCATCATTCCTTTGCAATGCGAGGGCGCGATGATAATTAGGCGGCACCTAAGAATGAAAGAAAAGTATTACTGTTACAAACAAGCCTTTATTGTTCAATACATTTGTTCCGACGATATTCCAATGCGAAACAAATTTTTTTCGAGGAATCTACCGCAGCTTTGACCTCCTCATCAGTTGAAGATCTTTGCCCCTTACGAAAATTATTAGTTTGGGAAATAGGCGAAAGTCCGAGGAAGCTAAATCGGACGAATATGATGGACAGAGAAGATTAACATAGTATTCGCCATTTATTTTTTACCCCTTTGGAGTCGAATTTCCTTAGCAACACAGAACACCGACGTCATTACCTTTTCGGTAGACTTCGTTGTCCTGGCTTCCTTCGGGGCCGAACTACCTAGTTCCGTCTACTGCTTAGATTATTTTGTTTTCGGAGTATGGGAAAGAACCCATTTTACATTTGTGATAATAAATCTTCGCAGAAAATCAACTGAATCCTTTTGAAGATCGTCTAACATTCTTACGACAATTGAATGAGAGTAAACCTGGCACCCATCTTGCAGGTAGCTTTTAAGCATAATTCTTATGTTACAATATTGCACATCCCCTGTTTTGAAATACCCACAATAGTGGCAGTTTTGCTTAATCCATATCGTGGATTTTTATGACCATTTGCGGTGTCTTGGTCGGTGTTCACCTTGAATGGTCGAACACGTTGGAACTCGTCTACCCAACTTTTTATGGTCATACATGAAGAATCAGAATCACCCAAAACATTCTGAATTTTTTCAAGAATATCTGTATTTCTTAAACCTTTTGTATGCAGAAACTTAATGACGGCACGTTTCTCAATTCTATGCATAACAAAACGAACAAAAGCACTTTCACTTTGCGAACCGGCTAACAGCGGACTATTTGACAGACTGAAGTCATATTTTCAACGAAAGGAACGTGTAAAAGTACCCTCGTAGAACATAAAAATCGCGATTATAAAAACTGATACGGTTTCGCGCGTTTTGATGTTATTAATATTTAAGTAAAAAGATACTGTAAAAGACTTTAAGAATTCGCTGAATACGGGGAATTTTAATAATTAAAATACTTAATTGTATATATATATATATATATATATATATATATATATATATATA
>JAHWXV010190426.1:0-10943 GCA_024586415.1 Phrixothrix hirtus | reverse complement strand
ACTAGGCGGCCATTATGACGTCACATCCGCTAAGGCCCCCGCACGTGGTTAGGGCTCCGCCCCTCCCACCAACTTGGCGGCCATCTTGGGGCCCCATTTCGGTCTGGAATCGGCTTTAACATACTACTATCAACTGTTTCGGGGTAGATCTTGACTTCCAGTTTCTTCGCCTTTGCCTTGGAATATTTTAGGCCCTTACTTAGGATGTCCTTGGAAACTTGTATCCATTTTTCCCCCTGCCGGAATACCGAAAACTGGATGTTCGCCCCCTTGGGCGCAGTGGGCGTCGGCGTTGCTTGCGCATTTTCCAGGGCTTCGTATCTGTTTGATACCTTGAGTTTTTTGCGTTGGTTCTTGACTTTTCTTTTCCGGAGCTTTTCTTTTCCTGCTTACTTGCTGGAAGCCTTCTTCGTCGCTGTTCTCGGAGGAGTAATCCATTCCTGCTTCCAGCAGTTGCATGACGGTTTTGGCCGCCGAGTTCTTTGCCGTGTACTCGTACAGCAGCTTCTTACACTCGTTGCCTGCTGCTTCGAGGTGGTTTCTGGCCAGCTTCAGTATATGGTCTGGGAGATGACGAATGACCTCTTCAGACGGCTTGCTTGACTTGGTAGGCTTAATACCGTCCACCCACCCCAGGTAGCCCATTAAAGCATCGCGCGTGGCATCTTCCAAAACGGCATTTGAATTCTTGCTGCTGTTTGCCATCGTAATATATTGTTGTGAGGTAACACAAACGAGCGAATATAATTAGTGTACTATACCCGACCCACCGCTACATAAGTAGAAGGGGCCTAAGGTACAGCACACAATTAACAATAGTAGAAACAGCTACAATACAACCGCACTTGTCGGCTGCTCAACCTTCACTCTATTGTCCTGCCCCTGACTTTTCGAGGGTCTGCTGATAATTTTTATCCACTCTAATTCTCTGGAAAGCTGGAGCGGAAGAGAATGGATATTCTTGGCCAGTGGAGGTGGCAAATTCGGGGATGGTAATAATATTAAGGTTCCTTTCGTAAGCGATAAAGAAGTCTGCGAGACAGAACAATGTTGGATGGGATTTAAATTATGACGATTGTAAAAATAAGCATTTATGGTTTTACTTGTTCATTGACTATATTCTCTTATAATTTCTAATACACTTGTCTATATATTCTAAGAATATATGTATAAATAAACAACCCTAATACTAATAGAAAAGATTCATTTGCAGCTTGCAGTAAAGAATTTTAAATTATATGAAATTTGACAATAGATAGTAGGTACAATCAACTCTTTATGCATTAAATAGTGCAAAATTTGTGTAAAAGTTTCAGTTGCTTCTTACGATACTTTAGGTACTTTGTCACAAGACCAAATCTAAATAACGCATGTGGCAGAATCACCAGTGTTTAACCACAGCCGGCAAAGCTACAGTGGAGCGAGGTGTGGTTCTTCGGTACTGCGAAGCTAAACACTATCGGAAAAATAAGTCTAAAATCGCTAAATAAGGGCGCCACTGTTTTTAAGACCACTGCAGACAGGCGATGTTCGAAGAACATCTTGTATGGTTTGATATCAAGAACCTTGCCTTTTAAGCGGAAGACAGACGCTAAACAGTCCTCCAGTAATTGGATTCAAAACTGAAAGATATGTTCTTATGCTAACGATGCTTGTTCACTTAGGATCACACTGTATAAGAAAATCAAAGAACTGATGCTGACTAAAAATTCAATTACTAAATGTGTTATTTGCAAAAATTGAAAGCGTGCTGTGCATTGAATAAAGTAGCTGAGGGCTGGTCCCAATACTGGCCACTCTGTATATCATTTAATGAACTAGACTTTAAATTCTTTCAACGGGCAATATTCATTCATAAATAAATAATTTAGGACCTATATCCTTAATAAATTTGCAAAATATTAGATTACGGTAGCACACGCATTTTAAGTTGTAACTTGACTAAATAGGAAAACAAAGCTTCGAAGCACACAAACATATTTATATTAATTCAAATTTGCATAATTTACATAATCATGTATATATTCAATTGTGAACGTGAAACTACATAAGACTTAGGTACTAGGAATACAAAACACTAGCTAGTGAAGAACTAGGCTTGTAATCAATTTTGATTAGAGAAGCAGTTGTTAAACACAACTGAAAGATTTAAATAAAAGGCAATAATTGTCGGTAAATCAGCTCTAGGTTTTTGCTAGCGACATAACAATATGTAAAGACAACAGATGTCAAGATAACGCACAAATCAAATAGGTACCCAGGGTATCTTGAATATTAATTAGACAGGCACAGTTAACAATGCAATACATGCAATTTTAATTATAAAAATAATTTACTAAATTAAATTTTAATTTACAGCCATGGTGATTATTTGCAGTCTATAATTTATTTATTTCTTAGGTACTTATTAGGACGAACGATATGTCTGTTAACTAAATTTTACGTTACTCTTGCACAAATAAAGAAATAAAAAAAGAATAGGCCGTCGGCTAAAATTCGTAATTCAATACGACTAGTTAAAACAGTGGAAATCCTTTTGTGCTGATTTGGATTTTACATTTCCTATAAAACCATATTTGGTGCAACGTACACATAAGCTTTAAAGTGGCTAATTAGCCACACTTAATATTGTCATAACAAACGCAACTTCTTGAAAAAATTAAATTTTAGTAAATCCAAATCATGCGTCCACGAATTGGTTTATCGCCATAAAATGTATAATCTTATAGTGCAGATAGTGTTAATGATATCAAGTAAATAGGAAATCATATTTTATACTTCTACTTATTGTAATGTTAGTTTTGTTTACGAAAACAAGTTAATTTAAAAGTCAGAATTCACATTAATTTTGTCCAATATTTTGAATATGATTGTATTCTTCATCAGTGAGAACAATGTGTAAAATCTTCGTTATGATTTTTAAAGTAATTATATAAAAATATATTTGTCTTAGTACAGTAATTATTAGAATGAGTTGGTATATTAAAATTTTTGACTGTTAAGCTTAAAATAAATAAGTATTCTTGCTTTAATTAAGCAAAAGTGAAAAATTTTAATATACAAACCCATTCTAATAATTACAGTACTGTAACAAATATATTTTTATGTAATTACTTTAAAAAGCAAACGAAGATTTTACACATTTTTCTTGCTGATGAAGAATATAATCATATTCGAAATATTGGACTAAAATAAATGTAAATTCTGATTACAATAGTTTTTTGGCCTTTCAAGTTAATCTGTTTTTATAAAAGAAACTAATATTAATTTGATAATTAAATATTAGGTAAAATATATAGGGAGGAAGCCATATTATTGAACAAGGTTCTGACTTATGTTTAAAAAGTTACAATTAATTGTTTATACAAAAACACAATAAAGTAAATGTAATTACTAACCAAAAAAGAAATAATGTAATTTAAATTTGGTAATGATAAATTAGTATTATTTTCTAAAATGTAAATTTACTATAATACTGAATTAATCAAACCTTATTTCATCAAAGAAAGAGCGTCGACTATTTTTCAATTTTTTGTGGTTACTAATGTAATTAAACAATAAGCAATGCCATGTATAAGGAATAAATAATTTACCTTTTTTAATTATATTGTAGGTACTTGACCTTTCTACCCGACGTGACGATATTGCAGGCTTTCACCACGTGCATTATAACTGGTATAATTTAAACCTTATACAAGGTGCCCACGAGTAATTAGGCGCTTTTAAAGAAAAATACTCGGTTAATGTTGAAGTGAAAAATTATTTATTGATATAAAAATGTAGTAAAATGTATTCCAATGAAGTTATGTTTGGAAAATAATATCTGAGAGATGTTTACCCTATTCATCGACGCACTTTTTCACTCTGCCTTTGAAGTTCTCCCACACTCTTTCTAATGTTTGCTGATCACCCAGTTGGATCTCACGTGGAATCGCATCTTTAAGAGGCATGAAGACCCATTGTAATACGAAATTCCTCATAACTTTCTTATTATAAAACCAAAATGAATGCAGTTTGCGACAAAATTGATAGAAGGTTATATATTTTTCTACATGTTGATTTATTTTTTTGACGGGACAAAAAATGGACATTTTCTTTGTATTTATTATGTTTTTACCAAATTAACTAACAAGCGTGATTCCTTACGTTCATCGAGACATATTTTGTTTTTTATTTATCTTCACAAATATTAAAATAAAAAAACTAGAAGTAATTTAGGAAAATTTAATTTTTTATAAATCATCACAAAATAAATTTTAAAACATGCATAAATAGTTTTGCAATATAAGTTTGTCAATTTAGATAGAACAGGGGTATGTTAAAATTGCGACGTGAGGTGATGCATAAACGTGTTTGAAAAAAGTCACGTGCTATCTAATCCTCTTAAGTTCCTCTGATGTGTGAGGTTTGTCCGCATAAACAAAAGATTTTAAATAACCCCAAAGAAAGAAATCACATATACTGAGGTCTGGAAAACGCGGATGCCAATGCACATCTCCATACTGGAAATGAGACGACTGAGGAAGGTGCGCTAAAGCAAGTCTAGAAATATTCTTGCATCATCATGTTGGAACCAAATTTCATTTCCTCCTACGCAACTCTATTAGGAAAAGGTTTTTGACCACTTCAGTGTGCCGTTCCAAATTTACGGTCACTGCATAGTAGCGCGAAATCGCACACTGTACTGTGACCCATGGTGAGTGCAGAGGGCATTCGTGTATCTGTCTGGGATTTGTTTCTGCCCAGTACTGATAGTTATACTTGTTAACTGCCCCGCTCAAATGAAAGTGAGCCTTATCTGACATGAAAATTATAACATGGTTGTTTTCTTTAAATAGTTGCAAACTCTTTACGCTTCATTCAATTGCTACACGAACATGATTTTGAATGGGTGTAACTCAGTTTTTAAAATATTCCTAACCGATTCGCATCCCATGCGCTAAGCAAACGAGTGCCGATGAGTAGATCGACGTGAACTCTGTAACAGCACTGGTATTACCCTTTCCAAATTTTCTAGCGTCCATTACTATCCGAGCAGACCCAGGTGGTTTTGGTTTCATCAACAATCCTGTTCTTCTTAATTTGTCGGACCCATCTCAAAACAGTTTTCGGTCGTGTACCGCAGCGTGTCGCTTAATATTGAAATGACGTCGGAAAAGACGTTGGGTTGCTGTCACTGACTCACCGGTTTTCACAAAACTATCGTACGCAAATACGCGATGTTGTAACGTCCACTACTCCATTATGACTGAAACTTCATTCCTTTACGTGCCCAGGGCCGTCAAAGCCGTTTCCTCCTCACTTCCCAGTGTCGAGTACAGTCTCAACAAAAAACGCCCTGTTTCCCGTGGTCACCCTATATAAATCATTTTATGCACCATTGAATATGGAAATTGTAATTCCTTCTTTGAATTAAGGCAATTCCTCCTGATTGAAGATTAAACTAAAAGAATAAAGAAAAATTAACAAAGTAAAATACTTAAATTTCGAATGCTTGCAATTATGTTGTATTAATTTTGAAACTTTTTAATTCTACTGTATTCTATATAATTATTTCCTCTTTAATAGTAAATTATTATATAATATATTAAGTAAATTCATTTTCACACAACATGTTTTATTTGTAATTTATTTAATAGGGCATTCTTTAACAAGCCGCTAAAGACAACATGTCTATTAGAAACCTAAGAAAAGGCAACCTTCCAATTCTACTTCTGAATCTCTTAAAAAGCTTGTCAGGTGATTAGTCAATCATATTGGTAAATTTACAACGTTGTCAGTTTCATTTTTTAAATTTAAATGTTGCCACTTTTCTGAAAAATACTACAACCAAAAATAAATGAATATATGGATTGAAATTTCATTGTTAAATTAAATAAACTAAAAGCAATTAAGATAGTAACGTATATACAAATATACATGTAACGATGCTACATTACACATCCATCCCAATCGCCAAAAGCAAATCTTTGACATTAACGTTCTATAGATACGACAATTTTGAGCATTTTAAAAACTATGTTAACGTAGATAAATTTCTCGTATCTTACAAGTCTGTTTTTAATAAACGTAAAGCATGCATCATCAATAGATTTGCTGTCCTTACAAGTAAAATCATAAATATACAGCAAAGAATTAGCGATAACAACTGACCTTAATTGTCAAATATGAAAAACTGAAATATCATTTCCAATGAATGAATATACATAGATATATAAAATGTAGAGAAAGCTTTGACGCTATCACTAGCGTTAACCCCTATAAATGAATCCACCTTGCCCTACAAAGCAAAATTAGAATACCTATAAATACACCCTTTTACCGCAATTAAAGATCACCCAACAATGCAAATACCTTACCTCCTACTTAAGATACGCAAATTAAATAACTGAGAACAAATGTTTTCCAAAAGGATAACCGAAAAAATTTTGTTTCACACCCACCTCACCTACAAGCAAATTAGTTAAATGAATCAATTATTTTATTTTAACTAATTCAACTTCAAACCCGAATTATATATCCTTCCCTGAATTTAGATAGAGAGGATTAACGAATGGATTTTGTTACATAACTTCAAGTCTCGCTATTTCCGCAAAGGTAAAACTTACGCTGCATAGATAAGAAATAAGGGTTACTTGTTTATTAAAAATGTCAACTAAAGTTAGTTATACAGAAGCTACCGTTAGTCAAGCAACCAGCTTGGAATATTGTAGCACCTTTCACTTTTAAATAAAGCATAATACCATATTTTTTATACTTTCAATATGATCGAATAAATTTGGCGCAGTTGACAGAATACAGGTGCAGTTTACATAAAAATTATAAATCTCACATTTCAATGCTCATATGTGTGAAAAAAACCGCTAATTTAAATAAAACAAAATAAGTTACGGATTTTAACTGCACCTACAAAAGTACAAAAAAGAAGTTAAGCTGCGAAAGCACTCATCACCAAACAGCATAACGACTTTACCTTGAAGCTAGAAAAAACAAATTGTCAATACTCGCACCACCAGCTCGAGGAGGACATCGCCAACAGCTATCTACCCACAGCGTAGAAGGACAATAAATACCCCTGTAGCCCAACGTAAAGAAGTGACAATAGCAAAAGAAATTAAATCTACAATACCATAATGAACTTTCTATAGAAAAGTTAAATTGCATAATATATTATAAGCTAGGAAAATAAAGAAAATACAAAAATATTATTCTCAAATAAATCAATAATAGCTTAGTATTAGTCCTAATTGAATTAAAGTATTATTCAGCCTAAGATAGTTGGAGTACGCAATATTCGTTTAGTCCTATTATAGTGCATTACAATAGTTGAGATGGGAACGATTAAAACGAAAAAATATACAAATTAGTTGTCCTTATGTATGTTAAATAAAATCTATAATAAAATATAAACATAAAATCTGATGTGAGACAACACACGTCTTTCTCTTACACATTTTAAATCTAATTTGAGATTATTGACATTAGTGACTTTCCTATACACATGAATTGTAAACTCTAAAATTAATTTAAAAGCATAAATAATTAAACAATTTATAATTTCCTTTATACATGTACCAAGAGCTTTATAATTAAATTTTGAGCTCATTTAAAGCAAAAATAATATATAGATTTTAATAAAAAGTAACTAAGTATGTAAATAATGCACATAAATCATTAAAATATTAATTTATTTTTATTTTGAGGACGATAACTGGAACGGTCACACATCCAAGTTACTCGCCAGATAAAACCTTGCTTAACTCTAGAGAATTTTCCCAATAACTCACTTCAACGAATTTTCTCAGAAAAACCAATTAGTTCATGTAATACAGCGTTATAGGCGCTAGAAAGGTGGTGAGTTTAAAAAACATCGTTATAGCCGTTTTCGAAAAAATTGTAAAAAACCTAAAAATCACAAAAATAAAGGGGCACTTTCAGTTGCTTGTTAGCAAAATTCTTACGCGGCGGTGCTAAGGCGGTAATAAACTTATATATAAAATTTCACTTTTCTACGAAGTTTGGTTTTTGAGATATATTGACTACATACGTACACACACACTCGCAGGCACGAATGCACGCACGAGTGTACATACGCACGCTCGCGCAAACGCACACGCGCACGCATGCATGCACGCGTTGGCGCACGTAAGCAAGCAGGTTGGCAAGCGCGCGCGCACGCACGTACGCACGCACGCACGCACGTACGCACGCACGCACGCACGAACGTATGCAGAAATACACGCACGCATGCACGCACGCACGCATGTACGCACGCATACATGCACACACACGCACGCATGCACACACGCACGCACGCACACACGCACTCACGCACGGACGCACGCACGCTCTCACGCGCTCACACAGGCACGCACGCAAGCACGCAAACACGCACGCACTAGCGTACGCACGCACGCACGCACGCATGTACGCACGTACGCATGCATGCACGCACCACGCAAGAGCCCACGCAAGCACGCATGTGCGCACGCACGCAAGTAGACTGGCACGTGCGTACGCACGCACGCACGCACCCACACATACAAACACACACACGCACATGCACACGCACACGTGCGCACACGCACATATACACACACAGATATACACACACACACACACAAACACACGTGCACACACAGGCCAATTTCTAAAAACATTGTTTTGGATTCAGGGGACCTGGAAATGTGTATTTCCGCTAAAAACTAGACATGGAATATTTTTCGCGAAAGGATGACTTTCTCTATGCTATATCTTATATACGTAAGACACAGTAATGAACACTAAACCTGAAAAAAATTATGTTCTAGAAGATTTAGTAATGTTATTGGAAAATTTAAAATTGTTTAGCGGAACAAAGACGTTTTGCCACTCTAAAGGGTGCAGGTGGTGATATTCTCTGAACTTGTGATGTTGCACTGGCAAGCACACGGTGGAGAAGGGGGTTAAATGTTCAATCAATCGCTATAATGAATAATTGGTAGCTCTAGAAGAGTAAAATTTACTACAGAGGAACCAATTCAGTTAGAAAGGACATAAAGATAACGGTAGTTCAAACATTCTTTGATTAATATATAAATTCAGGAACCCCTACGTTTATACTTAATCTAAACTGTACATTAAACTCAGTCTGTTACTATTACTTACTAAAACCTAAAACGATTAAGGTTTCGAACCAGTATGTACATAAATATTTCAATATCTATTCTTAAATTGACTGATATGCCACTCCAGCGGAGTTTTTAAGAACAGATAATTATTGGTAAAATGCGAGATACGCAGTCAAACTTTGCGAACTTCGTGGTGGCGAATTTATAGCAAAAGAACGTCACTTACTTGAAATACGCAGACGGAAGTTTCCAAATGCAAGAGAAAGAGAGATGCCAACCCTTCTTGTTCTAGATGATTTCTTACTTTACTTGTACTTTACAATTTGTGCCTAACCATTTCCTAGGGCACGAATGTGATAAGATGATGATTTGACCCGAATACGATCCGCCTTAAGACGTTAAATTTTGAATTTCCACAAATTCATTCACTTAAAAAACTTCAAGCTGGGTAACTTCTTTGTCTTATAATGTGTCTACTTTGAACCGGAGTGCGAGTAGGTATACCGGCGATATGGAGGTCCCCCTTCACCTTTATTTCGGCAGGCTGAAGTCCCGCCCCTTCCACTTGAGACCGAAGACTTCCGAAGGCGTTCGGGAGCCAGCACCTGCAGACGTGGTCTAGCACTTAAGGTGTCTGATAAATAGATCAGGCGATAAAGGTCAGGTGCGTTGGCAATAAAGCAGAAGGTAGAGTGGGCGGATAGATAAGAAAGGTATTGAAAACCTTAGCACGTGAATAGAGGCCAACGGAACACCGGCGTTATCTATAATAGAAATTCAATCATAATTAAGCACGTGAATAGAGGCCAAAGGAACACCGGAGTTATCTATTATAGAAACTCAATCATAATTAAGCTGATAACTTCTGTTCAAGTCCGGCGTCGGGCAGATAGATAGCGCGCCAATTCGAGGTTAATGTCCTTGACACGCGCGGTTCAGCCGCTCGGGAAAGTCCGTCCAGCATCTGAAGACGTTCGGGAATGTCCGTTCAGGTGAAGACGTAAGGTGTACCACCTCGATAAAAGACAAAGCCTGAGCAGGTAGCCGCTCCCGATAAATATTAACACCGATTAAAGCAGAAGATAGCACCCGAGCAACATGCCTAGGTAAAATAAGGCAGCACCAAATTAATTACTTTAACATTGACGATAAATGCAAGGCTGATAACGCTCACACGCATAGCTTCGGGTTAAAAGCCTGGAGCTGTTTTTGTCTAGGAGCGACACAAACTCACGGGAAAACCCAACACGTTTACTCAAAATATGTTCCTAAATTAGCATTAATAAAAATTAGAAATAGAACCTTAACACCAAAACTTTAAATACGCGCGAGTATACGACCGCTAAAGATCTAAAAGATAAGTAGGCGCGATTCAAGGAGACGCCGTCTAACTTGTATAAATGCACGAGTTAGAAATTGTCAAAGATAAAACGGTTTAAAAATAGTCAGCTGATAACGCCCGCCGAAAAGAATAAATTTAGTAAACAATTTAAGCAAAACTGCACAAGTGTAGGTAAAACTATAAGTACAAAAATTCAATTAAGTATAGTCAATGCAACGGCGTTTAGAGATAAAATCAAATTTTGAAAAATGTTTATAGACTTTTCACACACATACACACGCACACGCGCACACACACACACACACAGACACACGCACACACACACGCACACACACACACAGACGCCCTGGAAATAAAAAATAAGAAAACGCATACACAGACGGAAGCTACATCTTTTTTATTTTTTCCTGTAAAAATACAAAAATAATTTTAATATTTTTGTGGTAGAGGTGAATTCTAAAATTAAATTTTCCGCTTCTAAAAATTATATA
>JAHWXV010190401.1:0-20171 GCA_024586415.1 Phrixothrix hirtus | reverse complement strand
AATATTGTAGTTATTTGGGTATTCTATTACCGTATTTGTCATCTGTTCATGAATGAAAAGTTCTCTAAATTTTTAAGCGTTGCCAAGTTTCGGTTTGGTAGAATTTATAATTTTAAGTAATCCATTTTATTAAATTCTGGCTTAACCATTACCTTTATTAAAAAATTGCATTAAACGTTTTGTTTATGTATAGGAAGGACTATATTCTGGGCAACTCCCAAACAGAAATATTCATTCGTTATTGACTTTTGTTGTGGCAAAGTGTTGACCTTTACTAATTTTTTTTCGGAAAACCGTTACGTTTTGGCTGTTGTTATATAAGACTTTTTTGTTTGTATTGATGTCCTCTGTCACCTGTTACAAGGACGAACGCTATTTTCTTTACACTCTAGGGGTGACTCTAGTGTACTACTTAAATGACACATACAACGAGTATTATTTACCTTGTTACCTAGCTTGCGTGTTGTTTAAAATCGAGATTTGTTATTGTTTTCGAACAAATATAAAATGTAAGTCCAAATCTATTTACTAAATTCAAGTTAAAATGTATGCTATTTACATAACAAAATAAAAGCAATAAAAGAAGTATATGGATTATTTAAAATAAATGATAATGAAAGTATTTAATTTACGGCTACGATGTTTTACCTTACAAAAACAAATTTATACATTAACAGTAAATAAACCATTTGCTGAAAAAGGTTATTCTAATACTAAAGGATTACATACATTTCTAACTAAAGGTACAAACTGTGGGTTACCTGAGTTTTAAATAAAATAATTAAGGATAAAAACTCTAGTAATACACTTTTATTTATATTTAAATCATTCAAATTTCTTAAATAGTAATTGAAAGTCGTTTGAAATTTCGCGTTTCGCGTCATTCCCGAATTTGAGTTATTTTATTAATTGTAATAGCAGATTTATTTAATTCCCGCACTGTGTTTGTTTCACAGGGTGATTTTTTGGAAATTATTTCTTGGGTTTAGAGCGGACTAATTATCTCCTCTGTTCACAGGTGTAACGAATTAAATACAATTTGTTCTTTCCCTAAATTGGTCTAACGATGAACTTGCCACCGGATCTTTGAGTGCATTAACTTTGTTACTGACTGATTTCACTGTAACTGTGCGAAGTTTCATCAATGCTCATTAATCAGGAAAAAACGAATATTTTTGGTAATTGCAGTTTACATATCCTTTTCACAGTTTGCCTATCCAATATGGTGGCTTGCATTTTGAATTTAAAACAATGGGTTCAAGTTTTCTTGTCAGTAGATACACTATGCGATTCTCGCGTTAATTTACGTAAATTGTGTCGTTTAACGAGAAATTAGTATTAAAACTTACTTAGGAATGTTGTCGGTAGAATTGTTAAGCTTCAATGCAAATTTTAAATACGCTTTCTATTCAGATTGTCATGCATGACCTTACCTTTTCATATTCGCTAAGTAAATCTACCGATTTCTATCCTTTTAAAAATTTAACCTAAAGGGCTATTACTACAAGTAAATTTACATTATTTGTTTCTAAGCATATTTGTATGTACAATTTTATCTATTATTAGACATGTTGGTGTGAATTAATATTTTTATTTTAATGTGGCATCAACAACGCATTAGTCCAAGGAAATATTATAATCTTGAAAATTTTAAAATTTATGTTAATAAGTTTTTGGTACGAACGTATTTATTGTGTTCTTATAGACGTTTTTGACAGAAGTGGTTAGTTTATTTCACCGAACAGTGAATTATTTCCTTGGCATAATACATATTATAAAATAAAATTTTAGATTTAGATAACTTAAAGTTAACTTGTAAATGAATATAGTTTTCAAAAAAGTATACGAGGGATGCTGCTCAAATTTTGGGATGTGGCAACACTGCAGTTTGCAGAAGAAATTATATACAAAATTAGTAAAGTTTGACGTCTCTCCTGTCAAATAACCGTGACCGAAAGGGTGTATATAGAGCATTAAAGAAAATGCAGAAAAAATATGAATTTAAATCGTGAACATTTTCGAACAATGATTTTGTTTTATTGTCGATTGAAAAAAGTGATAAAGAGTGTATCGCAGATCTAAAAACTGCTTTTAGTGATGAGGCATCAACAAGAACAACCGATTTTCGGTGATATTAAGAATCTAAATTCGGTCGTAGTTACCTAGTCATGAAGTTCGTGAAGATCGACCAACAACATCAAAAATAGCAGAAAACATTGGTGCCGTACGAGAAATGATAAATGCAGATCGTCACATAACTTATAGAGAATATCAGTCATCCTTAGGCATCGACATGAAACAACTAAATCAAACTTTACATCAGCACTTGGGTGTAAAAGAATGATGTTCACGATGAATTCCCCATAATTGAACTGAAGCTTAAAAACAGGCTCGTGTCAAATGGTGTTGAGAAAAACTCAAATGATTCAAGTCAGGTACATCAAATTTAGTTTACGACATTGTTGGTGGCGATGAAAGTTGTATATATGCCTATGAACCTGAAACAAAACAATAGTCAACTGTTTGGGTATTTCAAAATGCAGCAAAGCCAACTAAAGTTGTTCGTGCTCGCAGTGTTTCCAAACAAATTATCGCTTGTTTTGTATCAAAAACCGGTGATGTGGCTGTTATACTTTTAGAAGACCGTAAAACTGTAAATACTGAGTAGTGTACAACCATCTGTTTGCCACACGTTTGGACTGAAGTGCGGAAAAAAAAACAACGAATCATTCTGCATCACGATATTGCAAAGCCCACACAGCACGACAAACTGTGAATTATTTGGTCAGTTAGAAAGTGTAATCCCGAGTTAAGTCCTAATGACTCTTTTACGTTCCCAAAACTCAAACATCGTGTGCGTGGTCAATGATTTTCAACACCAGATGGCGCAGTTGAAGCCCTCAAGAATGGAATTTTGAGTATGCCGACTTCTGAGTGGAAAGACAATTCATTTAGTGGCATGAAAAAATTTATAGAATGTAAAGGGGAATATTTTGAAAAGCAATAAAGCAGTTGTTTTAATTCTGAGTATGCTCGTGCTTTTCTATCGCAAAATTAAAGCAGCAGCCCTCGTATATATAAAAATGCTTTAAAATACTATGCGTAAGCTTGAAATTTATCAGGATCTGGTAAAAAACTATACATTCTGATTTTTAAGGTGAATTTAAAACGGCTTTAATTACGACAAAAAGTATATTTGTATTGGTAATCCAAAAATATAAATTTAACTGAAATCTGATTAACGTTACGGGGATGCTCCCGAAAAACGAAGTTTTCTAAAATAAATTTGTGCCATTTGCTGCAGGTACTGTTTAGGTTAGAACTAATATGAATTTTTGCGTTTGAATAAAATATGGCAAACGGCGTAGATTCTAGCGTATTCACGGATATACATACGCACTTGCTCTATCGAAATTTTCACAAATTTGAATTTCAGAAACCTCAAAACGTTAAGATCTATTAAAGAAAGTGGGTGTCAATTTTTGACGTATTATAATACGTGATGATAATATAATTATAAAGAGTTAAACCATGTATGTTCGTTACTTTCAGCGATATATTTGATAATTCCCTTGATGTAACATGAAATTTAAAATGTGTAACAAATAAAATCATCAAAATATTGAAAACAGGCTCAATATATTTTTGGATGCAAGTTCATTCAATCACGTCACATACTTGTAAAGATAAATTTAAATAAATATTAAATAATTACCAGCCATTACAATATGTTTATAAAGACAAGCTTAAACTTGAGTAATTAATTATTCTATAGGAGCAAATCAAATATAGAAATCAACTATCAATTCAAACATATAGTCTCAAAATGTTTTATAAATAATTATTATTCTTACCGTCATATATTATAATTAGTAATGTAGTTCTACGTGATATTAAAGAAATTTAAACTATGGTCAGATTCTTGTTCTCGTCCTAAAAAAATGGTTTAAGGTAGCTGTTTCATGTTAGAAACGCATCTTAATCACATGGAATTTCATAGCAAACCCAGAATCATTCTCAGAAACTTTTCTGGGGGTGGGGTCGAATTTTTAAAAATGTGGATCCTTTTTATCTTCGTGTCAAGTTTTGACAAAGTTAACGGTTTATCCACTTTTGTAAGTCGCTCTATTAATTCAATGAAATTTAGAACAGTTGCTATCACTTGTGAACTAAATTTGATTCTAGCGCAATAATAATCATAGTCTACATTATATGCTCCAAGGTATAATATAGTATTAAAATACGTACATTAAAATTATTGAATAGTCTTTTTATCAAATCACGATACTGGGTATCCCGGATATAAGAGGCATTATTTAACACATGTGTGGACGGGCCCTTAAGGAACACAAAGATATATTATGTACATGCTTTACTACGAAATGAAATTAAAAACAAATACCACTTTATTTCTGTTTACAATTAGATTTACTAGTAATATACTTTTTGAATGCAATCACCAGCTATTTTAATAAAAAGCGATGCAGTGTATTCTTTAAAATCATTTAAATTTGCTATTATAAACTTATTTGATTAATATCTTAAATTAATATGAATATTAATTTTACTGGGTATGTATAAAATTAAGGTCTGTTGGATCCATATTAATGTGTATGATAAGATATTTATTACTGCATATAGAATAGGTCAAATTTGTATAAAATTTATTTAATATTTAGATTTTGAACTATTTTCATAAAATTTTAATTATATACCGAACAATTGATTGAAAATATTAACATTATAAATATATTTATCATAAACAATTTAACGTCGTGTTAAAGCAGCTTAATGTAATGTAGAATATTTTAAAAGTGGCAGTTATTTAAAACTGTTTACATATTCAATAATACAGATATTCTAAAAATGGTATTTATTAAGCAAAAAACTTGTTTCTATAAAGAAATTATAAACTTGTACAATTAACACATCACTGGAAACTTTAAGGAAGAAAATCAAACTTTCTATTTTAAACGGTAATTAGCACATCCATACATTTGCGGGAGTTTAATAATTAGTTGAGAACGTTCATTAAGGTGCTCTAAAATCGTATGCATCATAAAATAGCTAAAGATGTATAGTCGACCAATCATTTCTTGTTGAACACACTAGACTAAGTCAAAAAGCAGGGACGTGCTGAAAATTTTAATTGCAAATATTTCGAAAATTATACAATTTAGACAGATGATTAGCGTTTTTTGTCGTGCATATCTGCTGTTAAAGTAAAGCATCTTATATCCCGTGCACTCTGTACTGAATTTTCCCGGAAGCATGTATTGTAAGTCATTAGTTCATAAATATGTATAGTGCCACAAAAAAAGAATAGATAAGGTTATAACCAATATTCTAAATTATCTGCCAGTTGTGTAAGCAACTCATTCTAAAGATCGTTATCACTCTCAGGCGAAGTAGTTTCGCATGATTTATTCTTTATTTAAGCGGCACTGAAAAATCTGTTTGTCCATTCTTTCATTTATAGTGGTGAAGCTCCTTTTCAACTGAGAACGAGTTCAATATTAAAGGTTAAAATTTAGAGACAAGACAACTTTTCAATGTAGAGGGAATTATTAAACAGACAAAGTAAATAAATAACAAACCATAAATACATCACACACAACGTTATTTTAATTAAATTTTAATTGCAATTTATTACGGCATTTTCAGACAGCTTACATTAAAATTATCAATTTCAATAGTTCCTTGATTTGATGTAAGAATTAAATGGTTTTAAAAATCTTTGTTGTTATTTTGCAAGCAACCTAAATAATAATCTTTGATACACTATATAAGAATAAAAAGAAACCTTAGTGTAAATTAAACTCTATAATATCTACATATTAAGCTTCATACAGTTTCTACCTAATTTAAAATATGATGAAAAGTAAAATATGCAAGTACTTACATATATAGGGCGATTTTAAATCCATCGACAAACTTGGACCTGTACACATTGGGGTATTCGAAATCAAGAGTAAAAAATTCTTTAAAAAATTTCTTGCTGTATCCAAAAAAAGTCTTTAGCGAAATGTTAATGGTCTGTTTAAGCACCTCTGCAGTAAGGCAACAGCTGAATATGTGGTTTTAAGTTATTAGGCGTTTTAAAATGTAGCATGTACGCAAATGGACAATATAACGTTCATTAAAGCGTCGCGTTCATTTACATATGTTTCCTGTATTGTTAAATTATCATAATTTTTTGTGTCTTATCAATCGCTGTTAGTATCAATATTTTTCATTACCAAAGTGTATTAATTTTCAGTTTTTTGTGTTCATTAATTTAGTTCCATTTAATTTTACGTTTAACATCGTGGTTATGTTAATAATGGATAGATTAACTAAGATATCGAAATTGTTGACATTGTTTAAATTTACGGCGAAGCATTTTGAACGCTTCTTGTAAAAATCAAGGGAAAATATTACGGTGTTGTGAAGATATACGTTTTTAAATTAAACAATTTGCGAAAATATCATGAAATTCAATAATGCGTATTTTCGAGCAGTAATTTTCTACAATTTCAAGCGTGGATGAAGACGAAAAGAGTATTTTGATGAGATGAAAAATATGTTTGGTATTGTATCATGTTCATTAGCTACCGTAAAACGCTGGCACAACGAATTTCGTTTTAGTCGTGCATTTCTAAAAGATGAACATTTGAAAGCTGTCCAAACATCAAGATTGCGCAAGGTATGATAGAGGAAGACTGTCATGTTATTATTCGGTCGATTTATAGAATCCTGAGCATTGGTGTGAAAATGATCAATACTATCTTGCACAATCATCTACATGTACGTAAGCTTAGTACACTTTGGCTACCGCACGATTTATCAGACGTTCAAAAGGTAGATCGTGTGAATTGGAACAAAGTCATACTTACATGCTTTCCCCGTGGGTCGTTTAATCCAATTTACAATATTGTGACAGACGATGAGAATTGGGTATATTCATATAGTCAGCTGTTTGGGTGTTCCAAAATGAGGCGCCTGCAACAAAGGTTGTACAGAAAAGAAGTCGGTATAAGAAAATTGTTGTCATCTTTTTTGGAATTACTAGACACGTTGCAACCTTAGCACTCGAAGATCGTCGTATTGTTAATTCCGAATGATGTACTACTGGTTATTTGCCTGAAATCCTTCAAAAAGTCCGTGAAATGCGATCGAAAAAAAGCTTATCTTACATCATGATAATACTCGTGCACATATTGCCGATAGAACATTAACATATTTAAGCGAGAGAAATGTCGAATTGATGAGTCATCCAGCATATAATCCCGGCCTAAATCCACTGATTTCTTTTTATTCCCACAAGTTAAAAATAAGTTGTGAGGAATGCGTTTTACTTCAGCCGATGAAGCTGTCGTTGCTTTTAAAAACGAAGTAAAATACTTTCAAAGATGTAGAAAAAATATTTCGAAAACTGGTTCTTACATATTCAAAAGTGTGTTGGTTCTAGTGAGGAATATTTTGAGGTTATAATAAATTTTTGTAAACAAAAAATGTGTTTTACCCTATAAGGCTTAACATTAAAGGAGATATATCCATTTCTGCAATTAGTTTAAAACTGATATGTATTTCAGTCTTGTAATAGCATTTTCCTCACCATCAACACTATATTGGACCCATTCATACACGAATTCTCATTGTATAATTAAAATGTTTTTGAACAAATCAGTAAAACTGTTCATAAGTGCTGTGCTGGCCATATTTGGTGACTAACCCTAATTATATTCTAGATTGTGCATCACTTTCTATTATGAATAATGCCGAAATTTACGGAAGAATGAGGAAATTCCTGTGCATTTACCAGTTTCTTACCGACGAAAAGAATACAAGTATAAAACTACTGAACACCTTGCACATTGCGCCGAGACACTGATAGTTTATTTTTGCCTGTACCTATGTTCAATCGCTTATGTCTATTGCGCCGGTACTTAACAAGAGGTAAGCTCACCCTTGTACACCTTCTATAAAGTGGCTTTGAAAAATAAAACCTAAGAAATTTCATATTCGATTTATATTAAAAGAGAAAGGTAAGTTTTCCGCTTGAGCTGTAAAATTACGGTCCATCATCAGAATACTTCGTTCACCCACCTTTAGGGCGTTGCCACCTCAATAGAATCAAGTCGTATTGAATTTTTACGAGTCCGACGTGACGACTCGATATTGCTGGTATGGCCATAAAAGTGGGTGCATCAAAAATTCTGACGATGGGCTGTAATTTCACAACGCAAGTGGAAAACTGACCTTCCTCTTTAATACAAACCAAATATGAAATTCTTTGGGATATATTTTTTAATATCACTTTATAGAGTTCTAAGGGTGAGCATACCTTTAATTAAGCATTCGTGTGGTGGACATCAACGGTAATAGCCGATTGAAGATAAGTACAAGCAAAAATAAGCAACCTCCATCGTTTTCGTATATTTAAATAAATAATTAATTATAGCAACATTTCATTTATTTTCTTTCTCTAATTTTAAACAAAAGTTGTTTTTTACCTATATTAGATTTCATAATTATTATGCTTTGATTTCAAATTTTGCTTAAAATTGTATAAATTATTAAGACTACTGACTTTTAATGCACTGACTTTGTTAGATACCTATAAAATGTTTGCACCAGTGAAAATTTTGAAATCAATGTTAGTAATTTTTGATTTTGGCGTAACTGCCATTGTGCATTTCTAACACATTAAATGAATTAATTTGGCCTAATATAAAAGAAGCGGTTAACCAAATGACTTGAACGTTTGGAAGACCTTGCAAAAATATTGAATATGAAAATAAAGCAAGAAACGTCTTTACATTTTGGCGCCTTACGTGTAATTCGGGGTTATATACCGATTTTATAACTTATTTTTAGTACGCCAATGTATGAGAAAGATTTTTTAAGGTTCTTGCCCTATTTGTTATTTTTGATTTAGATAACCATTGTTTTTCATTATAACACGAAAGTAAAAAAATAGTGTTGTTTATTTTGATAATTATAAACGTAATCGGCCGACGAGATTTTAAGCTAATTATATCTAGATACAAAAGTACAATGCTATTAGCTATGAAGATGAAAACATATTTTCCATGTAAATATTATTTGTGTTAGCATTCTTTGTTTATTTCAGTCGCATTAAATGTTGCGCGTGTTAATGATTGAGCATTTTAAAAGAAATTGCCGATTTACGTACACATGTATGCATGTGGATCATAAAATCAACGTGATATTACGTAATAAACTGAAATTCCGAAGAAGGTATATGCGGTTCCAAATATTTAAGAAGATTCTCGACTTGGCACGAGCTAGTTACGTAAGCCACGAAGGTGACCTGTCACTCCTCTGATTGGTGACTCACCGAGGGTGTTGTCCTCATATCCCCCACTGCGTTATCCCCGCTGTTGGCTGCGCGACTAAATCTACGCGACCGCGGATTGCAAACGCGACGAGTTGACTCGTAGATTAGTTAGTCTATAACCGTAGCTAGAGATTGGTGTATTATAAGATTGTCCTGTGAAATAAAATTTTATCGTCGATAGTTGATAGTGAATATCGGTCATTAACATTTTTAAAGTTATTTTTTAGTGAAATTATCCAAAACGACAACCGAAATTGTTGGTAGGTAATAATAAAATTATGTTTTATATTTAAATATTTTGTTATTGTTGTTCGCGCCCAATTATTTTTAAACGTTAAACGCAATTTTGTTCGTAAACAATATGTATGTACGGCATTTATTAGTACTTGGAAAATAATTTACTAGCTTTTCTTTATAAGTGCAATTCGCCGTATTTTTATAAAATAACTAATCATAGTTTCGAGAAATTTTGGCGCGTAAAATCAACCTGTTTCTACCGATGTAACGTAAATAAAACTTTAGACGAGGCAATGACATTTTGTTTTGTTCGATTATCTTGACTCTATAATTTAGTTGATGTTGAAAGCTGTTATCTCATAATAGTTCCAAATTTCCATTGTCGTTATAATCAATTTCATAACTTATGACCCTTACGCAATTTTATGTATAATTGGGCAATGCGCGCAACAATGACGCAAAATGTTTAAAAGTGGTTAATTAATTTCCAGTAACTGTTGCGTTGCCGTGAACCGGCAAACTTTACCGTTAGTGACTAAGTTAATAATATGACTAAATCATAATATGAAATCATTGTTCAGGTTTTATTTCGATATTGAGCTAATTCCTTTGTTTCGCGTTTTATATTAAAGGTAGTACATAGGTGATGCAATATATAAGAAATAGACTCACATTTTCGAGAAATGCCCTAACACGCTACCTGTTTATTAAATTTATTGTTAATTTTGTGTTTCGAGATATCGATTACATGGCCTCGATAATCACCTAGTTAACAGTTTTAATTTCTTTAATGTCGCAATTCTGCACCTTCAAGACGAATACGAAGGAACTGCGGCAAAACAAATTTTATTAAGTAATTTGTCGGATTTTTGTAATGCATTTTGCAACTAATTATAATTTAATAATTCACAATTTTATTGTATGGTTTAAATCAAGTGATGTAGCGATAGGTCCGTCTTGAACTCCAGTTCTACTAGCCTACTTTCCTCTTGTCTCCTGTTCAGCATTCTTTGTACTACATTTACTATTATTTAGCATTCGCTGTTGAATCCGTAATCGGACAAAGGCAAACCCTGTATGTTACTTACCTACCTTTGTCTTTAAAACACCTTTATTTTCATTTTTATTCTTCTAAATACTTCTATTGTATTAAATATTATAATTTCAGAAACGTCATTAATATTTACTTATTTGAATTGTCACCTGCCACTTTCCTTTAAATCGAACAATCTGCACTGAGTCATCTGGCTTGACCATTGGAAAATCCTTTTATTAGTAAAGAAATTTTTATATTACCGCAATTATATCAGGTCATTCGTGTTCGCGTTGCCTTAGTACATTCAATGCTAAATATACAATAATTTTGAAACAAAAAGCATACACATATGTAGTATGTATGTATGTATGATATAATTTATTCCTTTTATAAAAATTACCGAATGTTCAAATCGAATACATAAAAACCTTTATTGTACAATGAACCGTTTAAATCTTATCAAATAATACCTTCCATTATCTGTAGGAATTTTCAAAAAAAGAATATTCAGTCAGATACAAGATAATAAAATTAAAAACATGTAATATGGCTTTATCATAGCGTTTAGATAACACAAACCATTATTTATTTTGATTAAACTGACTTCCTTGTTTGAATTTATAGTTATGAATTCATTATTACATATTTAGTCATTCTTCTTGAAAAATTATAAAATGTTTGGATATAATCAAGATTATGAATAATTAAAAAGCAAATACGTTTATTTTTGAAACTGGCTTATGTAAAAATTTATTCATGGGGATGATTTTCTTAGATTTTAATTTTACCGTTGCAGTGGAAAGTAATTTTAACAAACATGTGAATAATTGTGGAAAAACTGAATATTAAAAAATAAATTGTTTCTCACCAATTTTTTTTTAAATTGTAGTATAATATTAGTTCATGTTACCGCGCATCTTCTTGTGTTTACGACGACGCGAATAGCGTTACCCTTATGCACATGCGTTTTAATCTTGCAAGACATCATATATAAAATAAATGCATCAGTAAGTTGATTCAGTTCATTAAAAGTGAATTTGCAAATCTAATGTCCATGCGAGGCACTTTATTAAGAATAGCTTGTGACGAAAAAAGTAAATATGTATTTAAACTATATTAATATCTTAATTTTTTAAACACTAAACGTACCTGTCCATTCTCGGTACATCGACTCGTTGAAACAAAAATAGTTACTTATTGGCTAATACGCGTTCTAATTTTTGATAACAATAACAAATATGTTAAATTAGTATAAACTCAAATTTTTATTATTACTCGTAATTAATACGATGGTTGTCATATTTAAATTTTGGTTATAATAATTATGGCGAATTTTAAATGTACTGGCATAATTTTTACCTCGACTTTTCAATTACTTTGATGGGTTTTCCTTTTGAAATTAGCATTGTTGATATGATTACTGAGTAAATTGGTCATAGAAATTTTTGATGAGTTTAAGGGATTCTCTAATTTTATTTTTATACCTTAGGAATATTTTGAACTAAGAATGTAATTTTACTTTTGGCTAAAAGTTTTGTTTGGTTTAAGTTGTGTCATAAAGAATTTATAAATATCTTTTACAAAAACCGAGTATTAAAATTGGCTTTTATTGTTATAAAAGTTTATTTAACTTCCCTTGTTATATTATCAAACTTGTTGTTTTTCGATTACTTTAAAGAGTTTCAGATATAAGGTATTTGCATAAAATTAAATATTTAATACATAAAAATTTTCGAATCATTAAAAGTTTGTAGAACCAACTTAACGAGTTATTTATAGTTCTGTATAAAACCTACATTTATGAAAATAATTTGAACTTTAAACATTTGTTTTTATGAATACTTTGAACATCTTTTAAACATTTATTTACTTAGGTAAATGTTCTTTTGTGTATTAGATGAAAATGTATTCTTTAGTCCTTTTCGTGACGTTCTTTAGCATGGAAAACTGTTTCAGTACCCCATTTTACTGTTTAAGCCTACGCGCAACTTTTTATGCATACATTTTACCTGCACAGTTGGAAGAACTCCATTCTTATTGTGCAATCCAAAGGATTACCTGCAAATCTAGAATTGTACAATAAAAATTGATTTGCTGAACATTACGAGTAACTAGTTTAATTATTTCACAACATTATGAAATTTTTTGTAAATTTTCTAGATGTTATAATTAATTGGAAATTACGCATGCTGTTTTTATACTGTGTTCCTAAAATGTTATATGGTTATGTATCATTCTTACGAAGAAAATACTATGGCATTATAGCTTCTGTAACACGAAAATATGTAATTTCCACGAACATTTGGAAATTTGCCAGACATTTTTATTAAATGTTAACCGGTAGAAAGTTAATACGCAGCGGTGTATATTTGTCGTAGAAGTTGTTGATTAATTAATTTCCCGCACATTTTTGTTCATGTACGTTGTTGTACACAAGTACAAAAGAAAACACCGTAGATATGACGTAATCTATATATATATATATATATATAAAATTTTGCATAATTAATATATTTACATTTTTACCTGAGCCTTCTAAACAACCTATACAAATATACTTGTTGTCTTTGGCATGTTACAAGTTCATACTTCGAAACTCTTTGTTAGGACAAGCATAAAAATTTCATATTAGATCACCGAGGTCGACCAAATAATTTTGTTCTAAGAATTGTTATTTCTATATGTATAAATACTTGTATTCCCTGAAATTTGGATAATGGAATTATCGTTTCTATTTAGGGGGCAATCACTTATATAATTGTTACACAAATAAATTTGAATCCTGGATTAATATTTAATTACTTCTATTTATATGACTTTTGCTACTATAATTTATTGATTAGTTTTCTATGCATACGTATCCCTTAAACATGCTTTGTTCTGCAATGACGAATTAAAAAGTAGATACTTTACGTAATTGTTTTTGTTTTCGTCAATGACGTTTATAAATACATTCGAATAAATAAATAATTTATTGACCCACATAAAATGATAGTAATATGTAATATTTATCTATTTCCCCCCAAGTTATGATTAATACCTTTTAAAATTTATTCTCATCACAAAATTGGCAATGAAATAATATTTATAATTATTTAAAAATATAGGGTAATTTTAAAGTAACATTGAAAATCATTAATTTCTAATTTCGAGTAAAGATAGGATTACACATGGCCCAACTGATTCACATCCGTTCTCAAATTCTTGGCGGGCGCCGGGAGTCGTCGTGATCATAGTGAAGAGGGGTTTAGCCAATGACCTCTCCAAGGATACTATGCTTTAGCTGTAAACAATCTGTTAAATACTGACTGATTCACATATTATATGTATGGTTGTAATCATAAGAGCCTGCGGTTAATCGTATAGATAAAATAAAAACCATTTAAATTCACATAAGACTCTGTATTCGTTGTAAGTTAATAAATTATGCGTTAAATTAAATGATAATAGTTTGCAAATATTTATACTGTTTTGTATTTTAATTTAAACGACATTCTAATTATGAACGGAATAAAAGGAAACGTGAGTTTATTGACATTTGTGGTGGTTTTAAATTTTATTTAGAACGATGGCGAAGTTACAACTAACACGAGTATAGTGTAACTTTGGCAGGTGAATCAGGGCGACCTTGAATGCACTTGCATATAAAACCAGTCTGTATTTTTTGTACGGTCTTTTAAATATAGAATTTTTATATCTTTGCTATAATTATTAAGTAATTACTTTTATATTGAGAAATATTCCATTTTATTTTATTATTACAGATGTTCTAAACCAAAGGATAATGGTTGCCGAATTAATGGGCCGCGGTCAAAGTGGGTCCCCCGTCAATGGTGAAATACCCCACGTAAATTCCAGCATGCCAGCCAGTCACGGACACGAGGGGTTATTAACCAGTCCAGCCCCATCTCCAAATTCAGACTCATATCAAGCCTACAATTTGTCTCAACAAATGAAGCATAAAGAATTATTTACACAAAGAAAACAACGTGAATTTATTCCCGATAGTAAAAAGGATGATAGTTACTGGGATCGTCGTCGACGCAATAACGAAGCAGCGAAACGTTCTCGTGAAAAACGTAGACTGAATGACATGGTTTTAGAACAACGGGTAGTCGAACTAACCAAAGAGAACACTCTTCTTAAAGCTCAATTAGAAGCAATTAAAGAAGAATTTGGAATTTGTGGAGAAAATATAGTTTGTGTAGAAAAAGTTATGGCAACTATGCCAACAAATGAACAGGTATTGAGTCTCACAAAAAGGCACAAGTTAGTTAGTCCTATGATGTTCGGTCATCCAAATCCCAGTCCCATTCCCACATCTGTGATTCACCAACCTGTTATTGGTTCTCCCTCGCCACAACCATTACCCCATCCTCATAATATGTTGCATCATCCTACTCCACATCATGAACCATCCTATAGAGAACCCGCAGAATATAATCCTTATTTTTCACCTTTCTACCCCGCACCAGTCTGTGATTCCAGCAATAGCGTTTTGAATTTATCGAGATCTCGCTCGAGACCACAGTCTCCTTATGAAATCTCAAGTAATTCAGGAGACGAAAGTGCTCCTATTGCACTTACAACAACTGAAGCAAATAACAGTCTTCCTTTAAAATTGCGTCACAAATCTCATTTGGGAGATAAAGATGCCGCAACAGCCTTATTATCATTACAGCATATTAAACAAGAACCAAATTCTCGCTGTAGTCCCTCTTGGGACGCTGAAGGGTCTAGTGATGAACGTGATTCTGGAATATCCTTAGGTGGTGAATGGTCTGCTACTCAGGCTGCAGCGACCCTTCAGAGTCTTCAAAAACAATCTCAAGCGGCTTTACAAGATGCAGACGTTGATGCTGAAACTAAAAATCGTTTACACTGTGAAATTGTTCGTTTGGCATCTGAAGTGGCTCAGCTTAAATCTATGATGATTCATCAAGATTCTAATGTTAAAAATCATTAGGCGTATTAGTTGTGCGGTAAATAATATAAGTGTTGTGATTACCAAAGGGCTATTTAATGCCCATTATCCACTATTAGCGATTATATTATTTTATGTACACTAAATACTGCTTTTGTCAGGATATATATTTAATGTTCCATAGAATGAGCTATTTATTTCTTTTTAAGTATTTATTGTGGAAGGTTGAGATGCTTCCAGAATTTTTATTACTTTTGTGTTTCAGCAAAGACTTAGTAACTGGAAAGTATTCTCTTTGTAACAAATACTGTATTTTTTTTTACCAATATGCTTTTATATTGACAGTTATATTCCTCAGCCATTGTTCTTATTCTGTATATCAGTTATAATATAATTTATAAGCTCTATATAATATGCATACTATTTGTTTGCTTTATAAATAGCCATTTATTAGTATCGAATTTATAAGCAAACATTTAAGTCATCTTTCATCATCACCAGAGAGAGTTTTGATAATTATCACTTCTTCTTTTGTATAATAGCAATTAACAGTACCTATTTATTTTTAGTTGGAAATGTGTGATTTTTTTAACTATTTATCTTAGAGTAATGTACTTTTATTTATTGATAAATTATATTTACTTTTGTTATGGGCTGAATATAATTTTTATTGAACTTCGAGAGGAAATATTAGCCCTTGAAATTAAAATGTAAATTTAGTTGAATGTAAGTACCTACGTGGACCCTAACTTAGAAAGTCATTTAGTTTTATATTATTTTTTAGGATTTTAAGAGTTAGGTCCATCGTAGTTTTTATATAGTAAAGGAAAATATCCATGTATTTTCAAATTACCGTTACATGTATCCTATTATGTATGGAATAAACTTTTTCATCGTTCTTCGCTTTTATTTATATTTTAAGTTTAAGAAAAACTATTAAAACAATACTAAGTGCTTCACTTCGTAATTCCTTTTTTTTATTTAGTTAAAATATGTAAAAATATTCTTAAAACAGTAGTCTTAATGGGTAGATGGCCTTAAAGTTGCAATAAAATACCGGCGAGGGAGCGCCACAACATCAACATTACAATTAAAGCTACAGTTAGACAACCACCTTAACTCTTTACCTGAAGAATACCTTGGTTTATTATGATCCTTTTATAGATATAATTCTATTATCTTTCGTAAGAAAAGGCATTGAATTACCTCATTATAGTTTTGTAACACAACTTGTTATCACTTTAACAAATAAATAAGGCGCACTTTTTATTATAAAAGAAACCTGAAAAGTAACAATTTTATTAGGTTAGATGCATATTTAATGATTATTGTTTTACATAAATTAGTAAATATAAATTATTTTTCCATTACTATTTAATCATTTTGTGAAATTAATAGCATGGATAATGTAAAACCGCTATTGCATCAATTAAATGAGTTTAATAGTTTATTATGTTTCTGCTACATGAATCATATAAAATTTTTAACGGCACGTTTTAATACTATAGAAACAATATGAATGAAATAAAAAAATTAACAAAATATTTATTTATGTAGCAATGTTTATGAGGTAGTTTTATGTTCGAGGGCAAAATCACCTAAGCCGAGGACATGATATTTTTAAGCTACCAGTTCAACTTCAAATCAATCCACCAAGTGCTGACAGTTATTGTTATGCGGTTGCTAACAACACTATTTGTATAAATAAATTTATATCAATTGTTTAAGATATATTTCCAATATAATGTTTCAATGTTTAATTTTGTCTAAACTTTTGCCTTAGATACAAAATAGTACTTTTCGATCCAAGGAAAAATCGTGATACATGACAAATGTGTTAAAGCAACTTTATACATGTAAGTACTAGTGCGTTTGCATACACACCGGCAAAACCGGAACCGGGTCCAACACCAACGCCCAATACAATGAAAACAAATGCTTGTTTCCACACGCAGCTGGTCCAAATTAGCGTGCCGGATTTGCATTCGACAAAGCGGCGATCGGCTTGTTGAGTTCAATGTAACTTCATTGCAGTGGGATTTGCACACATGTCGAAACTTGGTGATTTCGGTCGACTGTTTCCAGTATTATCTTTCGTATTTTTTGTATTTTGCCTTATGATATAAGAGCACAAGCAAGTTATGTTTTTATTTCTATGTACAGACATCTCTTTCGTGCAGTGTTCCAAATCAAACTGCCCACTGGCAGCGGCAGTGACGGTACGTGTGCAAAACTCCCCGACCACAGATCGATCCGACTTCAGCAAACGCTCTTGCTCTGATAATTTTAGCGAAAATTACTAGTAAAACTGTTGGTAACAAAAATTGGAAGTGTAATACAATAATTTTACTCTAAAAATTATGATGACAAAATTTTCACCATAATTTTCAATGTAAAATTCTTGTATTACACTTTCAATATTTATTTCCAAAAATTTGCTATTAGAGTAATCATTGCATGTGTAAAGTGGTTCTTAGTTACACGTAAATGTAAAATATTGTAACGAAACTAGTTAATTCTTTTAAAACCTTTATTTATATTCACTGATAGTAGGAGTATTTATATACTCTTATTTATTTAAATATTTATTTCAAAACACCCTAACAACAAACGTTTGTATTTCTATTTATGTTAAGAGTAACTACTTGGATAGGAAAAAGGTCCGGAAAAAGAAGAAAGAGTCTAGAATAATTAGTCGTAATAATGATGTAATAAATTGTAATGCCATGATTCATTGCTGACCTTGAACTTAACTGACAGATATCGGTTACCGCAATGAGTCATTTGTGATTACATCATCTATTTTATTATAAGAAACATGCTGGGTTGTTCTAGAACGTTCCATTGAGTTTTTTTGTTTCCAATTCTTGTTACAATATTTTCATGCAGAAGAATGTTTTTTTACAAAATTTGAATTATCCTAAAATACTTGGAAGAATACACTTATCGACTCTCCAGCTATAACACATAAACAGAGAAATTTTATTTGGTCTAAATAAACAAAGCCATATGAAATTTTACAATACATCTCTTGCTTTTAGTCCTCGGGAAATACGTGGGTTGGCTAATTCCAGCAAAACACAATTATTCCAAAAACTAATAACCTTTGGCAACATCAATTCCAAAAATTAACGCCTTTCTCGATTTAAATATATTCCAGGTTACGTCAGTGTATTAATCCAAATAACAAATTTCCTTATTGCAAATATTCAGGAAATCCTCTATTTGAAAATAATATACAGGGCGCCTATTTGAAAACATTCAATGGGCTGTTTTTTAAAAAAAACGGGATATTGTAAATTACTTAAAAGCATTTCGGTAATATGGAGGGGAAACCAAAATGGCCTTGCAAATATAGTGTCACCCCAACCCCACGCTTACCAGCCACCACAACTTCAAAATCTCAAATAGTAACTCCCTACATGTGACACATCGATGGAAAGCTATTGAAACATGCTTTTCATTTTGGTTCCTCCTCCATATTATCGGAACGACACCTCTTCTTTTTTTAAAATACAGCTAATGGAAAGTTTTCAAATAAACACTCTGTAAATGCTTTTCTTATAAATATAACTGTTGTGAGGAATTAATTTGAACACAAAATCGTTTATCGTTGATTGCAATATCTATAATGTTTTTATTCCTATGAGCATAAGAGCACTCAACCTCTGTAAGTTAGTTATTTTGGGTTATTCCATCAGGACTGCAGTGCTATTCGCAGATGAAAAGTCCATATTCCCTTATTTGAACTTTTAATTTTTGCTGGAACTGATGTATGACTGTCTATATTCCGTATTGGATAGCTTTGATTTTGAGAATTTTGTTTGCATAAAGCATATTTTTAACTAAATTATGACAACGTGTATTTGAACGTCGCAAATAGATTATTCTAAACCATAACACCGTAATTCTGTTTTGCTTAGCGTAAAGCCATCTTATATTTAGTCGCTGACCTTTAGCTTGTTTTTCTGTTTCTGCAATGTTTTCATCTTTCAATGAATGCATTTAAATCTTTGTTTCTGAATTTTCTATTTCTTTAGGATCAACATCTGGTTCTGTATGCTTACTACCGTAGGCCATATCTTCATCACCCTTCCGAATATTAGTTCTCCGTGCATTTCTTTTCTTTGATTTTGCTTTCCAACAAGTATCAAATTTTTGTAAATATATTTAATACTAAGCGTTGTCTTCTATATATTTTCCATTGACACAAATCAAATTTCCTCTTTTTCCATCAGTAAACTTCTCTATTATAGACATACACCGTTCTGCACTGTTAGTAGTTACATTAATTTTCAACTTATCTGCTTTTCGAACTACATTTTCAACAACTTGAATGAGTTCCCTGTATATTATTGAACGATCTTAATAGCGCTACTTTGTTGTCTGTTATTATTTTGTTGTATACTTCACTTCGGCAATTTTCATGGTCATCAAAAGTATGGTTAACTGAATATCATAAATCCTGTCGCAAATTATTTACATCACGATTCCTTGCTATTATTGTTCTAATAAACAGGAAGAAGCTGCTGACTTTAGACTTGATAATATTTTTGGAAATTACATCATAACTAGTATTCTTTGTAAGCTTATATATATATATATATATATATATATATATATATATATAT